>OMLI01073669.1:0-11799 GCA_900302605.1 Rondeletia loricata | reverse complement strand
ATTTGAGCGTGCCTTCTCCTGGTATAGTTAACGTTAGCTAGCTCGCCAGCCAACTCATCTCACGCCCGTTTGATTAGCTAACATTAAAAAAAACTACATTTGCTCAACTATTGTATACTTTATTAAATGCTTCTATCTCTAACTGTCTCTCTCTCAATGTCGAAATCTCCTATACACTACAACGGGGTGTCAAGCAGCGTGCGTATATATCTTAAATCACGCATGTCCATGACCCTCCCCCCTCTACCTTTTAATTGGATGTACAGTATGTCATTATTTTATTCCGACCACTGATTGGCCTATTGGGTTTAGGGAGGACGTCCTCCCTAGCAGTCAATTTTAACATGGAAAAGATAGGAGAGGATAAAATCTGCCCAAAAAATGCATTTGAATGGAAGTCTATGGAGCTGTAGGGAGGACAGCAGCTAGTCATCCTCCCTTAGCATGTTCCCCATACATTTGTAAGTAATACCAAGGCTAGTATCCCGATACCGATACTTTGCATTAGTATTAAATAAACTGCCAAAGATCAGACTTCTCTCTTTGTTTTCTGTTTAATAACAGCAATTATAAAACACATGTTCAATTGTTCAACAACGTTCAACAAATGTTCAATTATATTATTACCCTTTTCTGGAGTTATTCTTCACATCACGTCAACTGAACATTTGGGCTAATCACATACCCTTAAGTGAAATCAACAATATATATAATTTATTTCTGCCATTATAGCAGAGCAGCACTGTTACCCGTTCACTCCATCTTGTTGTGTGACTGTCTGTGACTGCGTGTGTTTCTTAGCGTGCCTGTGTGTGTATGAGGAGCCGAGGGAGAGGGCGGAAGGAGAAGTAGTTCCTATATCCTACACAATTATTTGATACAACATTTCATTTTTGTCTTTCTTGCAAAAAAAGTCCATGAAGTAGCTGGGGTTTTGTCACTTCATGGAGGGTGCTATGTGCTGCCAAAAAGGAGGCACATCATTTATTGCACATTTATGATTATAACATCATCAAAAGCTATTTTCTCTTGAATCCCAGACACCCACAGGCCCAGTAGACTGTTTTCTGGCAGGGCTTGCTCACCTCAAGCAATTTGGCATCTGTACAATCTCAACCACTGGCAATTTGGCACATATGCTCCATGCAACAAGGATCAACCAATGATGATATATGGGATTATGATTCAGTGCTGGGATTGTGGAGTCAGCGCTGAGATGTGATCCTTTGTACTTAGTTCACTAACAACTTTTTAGAGTGTCTAAAGCTTTGGGATGCAATATGTTGTTGGTCAGCCTTGTTTGTGTGACATAACAGAGTTAGGTAACACATACCACTCAGAATAAACACATTTAGTGAGTGTGGAATTGTGTGGATGTTGCCTAGATGCTACAGATATACAAAATATCTCCAAATCCTAATACGTGCTGACGGCTCTGTTATATTGCATAATGAGTTGTACGTGGATCATTTCCTCTAGAGAGGATTTTACTGATATTACATCTCAGACATGAAATATCCTTACCCATGTGGTCTTTACTCTAACCCAAACACTTGCCTAGCTTCACAGTCCTCTCTTGCTTCATATTAATCCTAAGTGAGGGTCGCTGGATATGCTTGCCAAGGTGACTCAGGAGGATCTTATTCCCACTCTTGTGTTTGTGTCAAATTCAATGTGGGTCATCGCAAATATGGGTCACTGGTTCCTTTATTCATAGCTATTTTGAGCAGTTGATTCAGCCTTGTTTGCCCTCCCCGTAGCATGCTGCTCACTGCCTTGATAGTGCATCACTAGTGTGCTAGTGTGTATGGGGGGACAGAAGAGGCAAGCTAAAAATAGCACCTGACAACTTAGGATAAACCATTTCTGTTGTTTTAGCATTTGACCATAAGCCATCAGTATTTCCTATGGGGCTTTCAAACAACTCACAAATGAAACAAGACAAGGGATTTACCTTCAAGGGCATGTGGACATGTAAACCGATCCAACTCCATGAGTTTAATTTACATGTGCAGCCTTTTGAAGGCACAGCCATTGAAGGTGACTGCTAGGCAGGAAAGTAAGAGAACCAAGCTTGCATCGACATTTCATTTTGCCTTGGATATTGCCAGTGGGGTTTGAAAATATTATGCCATTCTTCTCTTTGTTTACAGTTACATTGTTGCTTTTTAACCTGGACATGTATCTTTTTTGTACCATGGTTGATCTTCTGTCTATAATTTCTGGAAATTAAAAACCTCATGGCCTGGCACTTGCTGGCATCATACAGTCATCAATTAATTCTGCAATAGGCTGAACTGATAGTTACACAAATCTTTGTCTGATACATTCTGTCAACAGGATCAAACACAGGGGTCTATTTGCTCCAAGGTTAACTCATCCTAATATTGCTTGAGTTATACCCTATTACACTAATGGCAGCTCATCTATGCTTTTACCTATAACTCACCTCTCTGGGCCTAGGCCAGCCTGGATGCGTGTGGCGCTGTATCGCTGGGCTGCAGTCTCGTGTCCATGGCCGTACCCACGTGGGCTTTGCCGGACATAATGTTCTCCATTCCGGGGTGAAAGGTTGGTACGCGGGGGCTGAGTGTCCCCCACAATTCTCCGATAGTCCACCTGGTGGCTCTCCCTCTCTCCATCTGCCCCAAAGTGCTCATACCCATACCCCTCCATCGTTGGTCCAAGGTAAGTCTCTGAACCCAGTGGTCTCACTGTTGCCCTTTAACCTCTTTTTAAGCCTCACAACCAATCAGCTGCGTGCTTTTGGACTGTAGTCACCAAGTCACTGGAGATATCAGCCAGATGAATGCTGCATGTAGGTCAAAACAGAAGAGATTGGTTCTTCAAACCCTGTACACCAAGGGATTTAAATGAACTTCATAACCCAGAGCAAAGTCAAATGAGTTAAGGAGCTGCAGTTTGCAAAATGGAGTAAGTAAACTTGGAGGCGCGACACAAACTATCCCCCTGTTTCAAAACATTCTTATCTGTATTCCAGTATCTGTTCTAGTGTTGACTTTGCTGCTGCCTTCCAGACCAGATATGAAGCATAGGCGTTCCCACAGAGAGAAAGGGGTGAAAATAGAAGACAGTCGTATTAGCCTACTCTGTCTGTCCCTGCACCGGGTGCACCTGCCTACAAAAAGGCATCCGCCACCTCTAGGCGTGTCAGTAGAGGGCGTCACCTAGGAGATTCTCCCACTGAGAGGGTGTCGCCGTGGAAATGATGCCAGCAGCAGAGGGTTGTCGTTGTTGTGGAGAGGTTGTTGTCCTGATGTCTTCCCAACCTTTGAGGAGATTTTCTGCCATGAAGGCAGAAGGTCATGTAAATGGGAGGAGAGAGACTGCATAGAAAGGGAAGGAAAGGGCCCTAGACTTATATACGGGTAAAAGGAGTCAGTGCCTTGAGCGCTCCTCTAGAAGTCGAATGGAGCGAGCGCTATTGTCCCGCTGAGTGCTCCATGAAGCTCTCTCTCTCTATTTGTCTTTCTCTCTCTACCTCTCTCTATGTACGGCTTAATCCTGCTTTCTACCAGTGGCACCACGTCACTTTCACAAAGAGGATTTCAGAATTAGAATGAAGAGGACTGGAGACAGGCTCTGTGAGAGAGCGGCACATTTACACAGCGTAAACAGCAAGATCACTGCAGTGTGTGTGTGTGATTTTTGTTTGTTTGTATGGTCCATACTAAAACCAAATAAATATGGCAATATGTGGCATTTTTTGGATTATTTGGCATAAAGCAGAGTTTTTTCAACTTTGGACTCGAATGATACATTTAGTTCCAATCTAGAAACCTGGGATTAGAGATTGCAAAGAAGTTGAGCCATATAAAAACAAACACTGGTGGAACCAGGCCACTTCCTGAAAAAAGTCTGAGGCCTAGGTTCGATCCACACACTAACACAACATGTACCCTGCAGAGTGAAGCTTGCACCAAAGTGTCAGGCTGTTACATAATTTTGTTTTAAAAAGGAATACCTGCAAGCGTTCCGAATACCTCTTGTACAGTACAGCACCTCACCCGAGTTCAAATGCCAAGATGGGTTCAGTTTGACAGGAGATCAGGATCAGAAAAGGTTGTAGGCTCACACCCTGCATGGGCTGAGAAATGCTCGTGGCATTTAGGCCTTGGGAAGGATTCCCCTTGTGCTGCTACACACACACATACAGTATATATATTGGAAGGATTATATAGGATTATATATACGGTATATATATATATATATGCCGGCACTCCTCTCAATGGGATCACCTCCAGGTGACTGACTGTTTGTGACAGTTGCTCAGATGGTAAGATGGAAAATCCTCTTAGCCTGTCGTTGGAGGCTCTAGTAACTTCCCCACTTACAACTGCGTTCAAGCCTAACACACGGCAGCCCCCTTGGCCACACAACACAGGTAACGAATGAGAAAAGTGACTCTTAGTATCAAAGACGTATTCTGAATACATGATGATTTGTAATCTGCAAAGAAATGAATTGGCACGAATTGGTGATGCTGCTATCTGCTCTCAGTGTAGACCATTGGTTTTGTTGCACCTTTGAATCGTGCTATTTGTGCGATTAAAAGGTTAGTGTCATATGGAGGAGGGACGGGAGGATTCCCACGCATCATCTTACAGGCGCATGTCCACATGTACAGCGCATGGTCCTTCTTCTCGTTCAATTACATTCACCATAATGAATGTCATGTGCACAGTGTGGACACTCATTGACTGACTGAGACAAACGTGAGTCATAAGATTAAATACAAGGGTAACCGATCTCAACAAAAGAGCCCTCTGTGTGTGTGTGTGTGTGTGTGTGTGTGTGTGTGTGTGTGTGTGTGTGGTCACTGAGGACATCATCTATCAGATGATCTGAATCTTGAGTTACCTCTCTAATTCACCTCACATTGGACCACTTTCATAGAGCACAGGCCTCTTTTCATTGATTACACTGTACGCTATAACTCCATTTGAGGCGTCGGAATAAATGTGTCACCTCATGTTCATCGTTCAGTGTATTAAAAACACACGTGATTTACATCCTCTAAAATGGTACATTCTGTAAGTAACAGGCTGAAGGTCAATTAGATCCTCAGTCATTTTCAATAGTGCATTTTTTAAATGTTCATTCCAGCAGAGAGAGAAAGGTGATATGGTGCACCCTGCCTGAACAACTTGCTCCTATCATATGATTCAGGTTTGACAGTCATTACAAGTACGAAGACAGTGGCTACTGTATCCAGTGCCAAGAACAAACTCTGAGCTGGCATGACCAGTGTGCTTGGCACGTGTAAGATGTTCTGGTAAGAGCCTGAGGTCTAAACCCAGCTATTGTCAAGCAAGGCAGTACAGTAGGCACATAACACATAACCAACCACTGCTATTATGCTGTTTCAAGCAACAGGGAAAGTGTAGGGGAACACGTACCAGTTGGTCCTCAGATGATTGATGTACAACATCAACAATAATGAATTTATATACACATTCTAACCAAGGTACATTAGATCTTCAGTGTGGCATTGCATTACAGCACATCTTGTATGATGAGATATGATATGATATGATATGATTATATGATATATGATATGATATGATGCATGATATATACTGTATTTGATATGATTTATGATACGATATAATATATGATATATGATATGATATATTATATGATATGATATGTTATGATTATATGTTATCTCATGTATATAAAGTCTGATGTGTTGTTGGATTTTTGTTGCTGGAGTGCCAAAGACAATTTCCCACTGCATGTAATGTAGTGGACAACAACGTTTTTTGAATTTGAATTTGAATATGATATGATATATGATATGATATGTTTTGTAATACATTGCTCTGTAGCCCAGGTGTTGAGGTGTCAGATGTTGAATTTTACTCTCCAACCTTAAAGCCATGTGGGCTCTGAGCCTGTATTCTGCCTTCTTCACTATCAAGCACCGCCATCTAGTGGATGCAATGTATTACTGCCCCAAACAACCCAGTGAGCTGGTCTCCCTTATCATATCCTTCATCACAAGCTTAGTACTGTCATGTTTTGCGTCATCTCTGTCCTTGCTGAGAGGAAAGTAAAATCTGTTTTGAGTCTCTGGACAGTATCTGTGAAGTCCTCTTCTTAGAATATCAAAGTGATCACTTAATCACTTTTATTGTGTTATTTATTCATGCTGAATGAATCATGGTAATCACCTCAATCATATGTGTTTTTGCCTATTTTAATGTTCACCTGGCAGTGATTAGACCTTTGTCACCTCTTCTCTGTCTCATTTCCTGTTTGCCTGTGTCTACTGGCTTCCTGCCAACCTTTCAATATATATGGCGTTTTTAAATATGGTTAAGACTAGTGACACGAAGCTTGGTTCCTCCCCGAGAGTCGGCTGTTTCAAGATCATGCGGTGAAAAGAAAAAAATCTTTTGATTCAATTTGTGTGTTTGAATATTTTGGATTGGTGGCTTTGAAAGGTATTGGCTCTCTTTCAGTTGCTACTGAGGAAGAGGAAGTGTCTGGTGTTATGTGGGAAGGATAGGGTATCATTTGCAAATCACAGACTCACCAAGGGCAGCTTGTGCAACAAAAAACCCCTCAAGCAAATCATCATCACGCTAAATTATCTGGAAAGGAACATTCAAATGTGAGAAATCCTTCATGAATCAGAGACACATTAATAGCTGAGTCTGCTGTCTAAGCACCAACTACACTAACTGAAATTCCTTATGCATTTAATATGTGAATAGTGATTCTGATCATTTGTAACGATGGTTTAGTCTGTTTGCATCTTTTATTGACTCATTTACTTTCAACAACATTGCCTAATCTCATGTTTTTGAGAAAGTATAAATCAGTACTGAGGATAGTAGGCCATCTTTCTTTCACCTCATTAGCCCACTGGAGAATAGAATAACATTGATTTGGCACCATTCCTGCGTTTTTATGATTTAGGCACCACCGATCTACATTGATCCAAGATCAATTTCAAATATTCCAACTACTACTAACTCTCATAGCAGATGTTTGGTGTTGATTTAAGAGCTAGTCCTAGAGCTGTGTTAGTGTCCTCTTAGTGAACAGCACTCAGTGAATTAATATCTCCTCAGTGTATCTACAAACCAGACCAACCAGTAAACTTTGCCAAGTCCTTCAAGAGGAAGTGAGCGCATGACTGTGACTCGGGAAAGATACTCTGAAACAACAATACAGCCGATTGCTTTACATAATCCACAGAATGGGGACATTTCCAGTGTGAAAGTTCAGGATGTCCCCTCGGGCGCCTCCAGGCAAATGAATAACATGGAAACCCTTTGGTTTTTGTCTGGTGAAAGACTGCAGACATTTGTGAAAGTCTACAAACAAATTTGTGGACAGTGTAGTGTCAGGGGGGGGAGGGGTGTGTGTGTGTCTGTGACCCCATCAAGTTGTGTGCGTGTGAGGAATTTGAATACGCTCAAGCCGCCCTGCTACCATGCGTCAGTGAGAACAGACAATTAAGGATGTTGGCATATTTATCTCCAATTGCTAATCTAACTCTCCAACAAACATGTATACGGAAACAAAGACGTCACTGTCTTACGTCCCAAGCCCATCATCAGATCCAAATAAGGAAGTGAAAGAGTTCATTTCATAGAGTAACAATGCCATGCCCCAGTTAGAAAGTGTTATGTGGGAATATAGACTGACCTTTCCTCACTTCGCTTATTACTGGGAAGAAAAGACTGTGTGTCTTCAACCCACATGCCAGATCAGTCACCAAATCCACCGTCTTTAACCTTGTACTGACTTTGCTCTTCTCTCACTCACATCTCAATAATTATAACATCTCAACTGGATCTCTGCAGCAGGGCGGCCAAGTGTTGAGAGAGACCGCTCTTCACCAGGATGACCCGGCTTCAAGCCCTGTGTTTGCAAGCACTGCTGAAGTGTCCTTGAGCAAGACTCAGAATCCCTACCAGCTTCCAGGGTCACTGTTCTGTAGCTGACCCTGACCTCTGACCTTCCCGGAGCGGGGGCAAGTGAAAAGAGAATTTCCCTATGGGGATCAATTAGCTATCTTCTTCTTCTTATTATTACAACTTCGAATTTTACTCCTGTATCTAGTCTGTATATGTCAATAACTTGCTCGAGCTTGTCATGTCCTCATTTCTGACATGGCAGCATACATACATACATACATACATACATACACATATACCTGTACATAGGCCTACAATAAAACATCAATAATCTACTCACTGAATTCATTTGTTAATTTTCCTCACACTGTTTGGGCACTCCAAAACAATTATATCATGGTGCGCTTTTTAAAGTTCATAAAAGAGATGCGGCTGATAATCACTCATTATTTTTATTTTTGGTTTTCAAAGGCACAATACATTGTCCTTGGGAATGTGTGTTTCTTCCAAGGTTATTTTAGTTTACCAAAACTAAGACTAAGTGCATGAAAAAAAAACGGAAACTAAAGACTTAAGTCTTTCAGTCAATGCCAAATTAAAAGTGCCAGTATAGGAGAGAACTATCTGGAAATGAGTAATATTGCATTGACACCCTACTGTGAAACTAACTGTGCTAACTGCGTATCACGTAGAATACACCACTGGCTTCAAGTCATGCATTTATTAAACAAGCTTGAAGTCAGCTGTGCAGTTTCAGGACATTCCCATCATTGGATTGATGACGCACAATTTGGCGCTCCTGGGGGTATTCGGCTTGTATCGGAGCGCAGACACAGACAGACGGTGCGTGAATTCAGTGCAGGAGGTCGAGCACTTCAAAACGTTTAGATACAGAGAGAAGCACGTCTAGTATACAACAAGGACTGAAATCAGCGGAACCTCTTCCTGAAACTGTCCCGTTTGCCGCCGGGAACTGAACAAGAACGACACAGCCGAGCCTATACCTGGTATGATTTTATCACAATGAAAGCTGTGACTGACTTTTTCATTATTGGTAAAGTGTGAACATGCTTAACGCTTTATTCTTAATAGACTGTACTGCCCAGTGCAGTGTTTTATCACGTTCAACGCCACGCGGTCTGTTTTTAGCATGTATTAGCTGTGCGCTCTCTTATGCTGCCTTCAGGTTCTTCTCGGAAGCTCCTACTTCCGAATTTCCAGAAGTCGTAAATAGGATATAAGGGTAATTTTATTATTATTTATTCGGAAGTTGTTGTATACATCATTTTAACTATCAAATAATGACAAGACTTCCATACTCCACGCGCCCTAAACGTCGTATCGCGGGAGCTCGTGTATCATAGACAATTCAAACTTTCCCAGTTGTATTTGCCACTTTTTGGAGCTGCTCCTAATTACGATATTTCCAACAGCACCTGAACGCAGTGCACCACCAGACACTGTTTAGAGATGCTGTTCTTCCGGTTGATTCATGTCGGTGAGTCAAACGACCTCGTTGATCTACACAAGTCCCTTAGCCTACTTAATCCCCTGATAAATCACCAAATGTATTGTAAAGTAAAAGTAATTCCGTACTGCAAAAATACATTTCACACATACTTTGTAATATTATAGATATACGTTTGAAATTATACAAAAATATTGGCCAAAAATGTAGTAGCCTATATGACTTTCAAATATATTTTTGATGCAGATTTGTTGCATAGGAAGAGAATGTATTTCCAATTATTATTAAATTATAGCCTTATGTCATCATGTATGAATGTCATCTTAATGTGCCAATGCATTTTGGCCAGTTTCTATATATTGAAATGTGTGAAATGTATTTTTTGCATTGTGGGTTGCAGTATGATATTTCAAATAAAATGCAGGATATTACAGTGTCACTCTCACTCTACACATTCTATATATTGTCCTGGTATTCTGGTGCTTGTAAGCATTGTCCTTGTTATGCGAGCTGTGAATGCCTCCTGTTAACGATGATGTTCTTATGACAGATGCTTTGCTTGTGAAACTGTTTTTTTTTTCTCCATCAAATTATAACCAGTATAAGGAGGTTCTCTCATAAATGTATTGGAGTTAAAAACGTGCCTATAACATTCCCTAAAATAGAAAATAATCTAATAAAATACAATTAACCTTGCTGGGTAAAGCTAATTTGTTACTCTCCCCTTCTAAAAAACGGACCTGTTCCCCCCCTACAGGGTACCTTTTTCTCTCATCTACTGGAGCCATGGTGGCAGCTATTCTGAAGATATATTTGATTGGAACAGCGTTGACTGTCCTTGCAGGCATTTTTGGAATACTGGACTCCTTCGGTGGTCTGATGTACGTCCTAGACGAGCGCTACACCACAGAGCTGGGCCCCCACACACGGAGACGATCGGCTATGACTAAACGCATTGGCTCGTGAACATGCTGGATGGACATTTTGGGTTCTGTATCTGTGCTGGCTCTATTGCTGAACATCCAGGTCACTGTAAAGGCCAGCTTGTTGAAGTTGTTTTGCACATTCCAAAAGCAAAGCACTAGACAGTTTGTTGACTTCGTCTTTATGCAGTCTCTAGGCTGTCTAGGCAACTATCTGGGGTCAAGTTTTCATCTCTGGAATGTTAAAATAATAAAAAAAATATGACAGCACTGACTTAGCAAATGAAGGTCTGTGTTATAGTGTCTCCCATTAATCCCAAAGTGCTACAATACAGTAGGCACAAGAAATGCAAATGTATCTAGGGATATGTGAAAAGACAAATTCCAATTAATGTGTGGCAAATGGCCACTAAAGCAACACTGATTGTTCATATAACCCATTGTTAGTGCGAGCTTATTTTTTGTACTGGTGGTATCTATACACTGAATGTACAAAATAGAAGGGAGACGTCCTCTTTTCATGAAGTCCACTGATGAGGTGAATCCATTTAAAAGCCATTATAACCCTTATTGATTTCCCTTATTATATCTACACCAATCACAAAGGAGGAGATGTAGATAAAGAGAAGCAGACGAGTTGCAGAAGGATTTTTAAGCTTTGAGACAAATGTGGATTGTGTAAAAGGGGCTGCAACTCAACATCAGGAAGATGTAACTAATATTTTGTACATTCAGTGTAAGTTACATGAGAGACAATCTGGATTCTCTGAAGCATCACTGATTCTTGCTGAGATATCTCAGACTGCAACAGTGGTGTGCAGTGGGTGGGTTAGGGTTAGGGGGTTTTGTAGGTGGGACAGAGGAGGCAACTGCTTCTACACTTGTTACTGCACCTGCCCTTTTTTGCGTGGGGTGGCCAATTTCTCCGCTTATGTAGAGCAGATATTCCAAGAGGATCTAAAAGTACCAGTCTGAATAAACATGACTTCTAAGTTTAAAGGTTGGGATGTTGTGTGTCTGTTTTTTATCATAAGGAATGCCCTAAATGGACACTGTCACATTTTATAGGTGCAACTTTGAAGGATAAACTTACCCCAGGTTACCCATTTGGGGTGCTGTATGCAGGCCCTTGTATGTATGAGGGATGCTGAAGGGCAGAGCTGGACTGGGATAAAAAATCAGCCCTGGATTTTTGCCCAGACCGGCCCACCACAATCGCCCGGACACCACCCATCCTTGCACTCCCCTTCAATACATGTACATAACAGCCCCTAACACCACCACTTAGCTGAGTGGTAAGTAAGATAGTACGAAGTGTATTCACTGAGTCAAAAAAGGTGGTAGTAGTAGTAAGATGTGGGTGTGACGGTTCAAGGATTTTTTTAATGGGGTGGCCAAGGGGGGTCCAATGAGTGCTTGCGGGTGGCATCTAAAATCGTAGTTGAAGGCAGGGATTGGCAGTGAGGTGGTCACGTGACTCTCCAGAGTGCATCTTCAATATTTCTTCAATATT
>OMLI01073659.1:0-10915 GCA_900302605.1 Rondeletia loricata | reverse complement strand
ACACATCTATCTATCTATCTATCTATCTATCTATCTATCTATCTGTCTGTCTGTCTGTCTGTCTGTCTGTCTGTCTGTCTGTCTGTCTGTCTGTCTGTCTGTCTGTCTGTCTGTCTGTCTGTCTGTCTGTCTGTCTGTCTGTGTGTGTGTGTCTGTCTGTCTGTCTGTCTGTCTGTCTATCTATCTATCTATCTATCTGTCTGTCTGTCTGTCTGTCTGTCTGTCTGTCTGTCTGTCTGTCTGCCTATCTATCTATCTATCTATCTATCTGTCTATCTGTCTGTCTGTCTGTCTGTCTGTCTGTCTGTCTGTCTGTCTATCTATCTATCTATCTATCTATCTATCTATCTATCTATCTATCTGATGTATTTTGTGGAGCCTATTGCAAAGGATGACAGCAGAGAAAGCTCATGGTGATCTCATATTATGGTGACAGTCTGTCCTTCTTCTCTGCTTTACTGGCTATACACGAAACGGCAAAGATCCCCTGTGGGTAAAATAAGCATGTGGCTGAAGGTATATTGTTTCGGAGGCCCTACATTTCAAAGCAAGTCATTGCAAGCATCAAACAATGAGCTCAAAACGTCCCTGCCAGAACTTGAGCATCGGGAACCCATAATTACATCCAACACAATAAATGTGGAATACCTTTTTCATGCGTCACCTTGAAATTCTGATATTTAAAGTTATATTTTAAATAGCGTGATTTCTTTCTGTGTCATGCGTCACTTTATAGTATTCCCACTGCAATATCCATTTTAAACAAGGCCAAATAGACTGTCACTAATTTTTAATGCAGCTTTGCACACCTGCTCTCATTTATTTATGGAATTGTTTGTGTTTTAATGTAATTGTATGTGAGTCTTTCATGGGTGTATGTTTTTATGTTGGTTGTGAGCCCCTAACCTAAGACAATTTTCTATCATTATGTGATAGACAATAAGGTTTTTTGAATCTTGAATCTTGAACTACTCACTCTAATCAGTGCAACATGGTACTACAACTCTATTCAGTATTCAACCTTCCCTCTGTTCTTTCAAAAAGTGTTTGAAAGTTGGTCATAAAGACAACGTTGGCACATTACTCATCTGCGATCTTTGTATTCCCCCAGGATGAACAACAGGGATCGCTGCCGGGTGTTCAAGCGGGTGAGTGTCATGTTCTTCCTGGCTGCGGTGGCGCTGACTATTGTCCAGAGAGGGAGCATCAGCATGGGGACTCCCTTCCAAATTGAGAGGCAGGCTCGCATGGATGCCTCTGAAGGAGCGGAGGCGGCAGCCGGCCTGCAACAGAAAAAGGGCTTCTCCTTGGAGACGAATGGCTTCTGGAAGGCTAGCAACCCCCAGCCGGTGCCTGAGGCTCAGACCGCCACGGAGGAGCCCAGCATCACTGAGGACCACAGCCGCAGGAGCTGGGATGTAACCATCTCCAACTGTAGTGCCAACCCCAACATCTCGGGCCAGGAGTGGTTCATGAACCTGGGAGACAATTTCAAGCAGTTCCTGCTTTATCGGCACTGCCGTTACTTTCCCATGCTCATCAACCACCCGGAGAAGTGCACTGGGGAGACATATCTGCTCATGGTTATTAAGTCAGTGGCCACCCAGCACGACCGCCGGGAGGTCATCCGAAAGACCTGGGGCAAAGAGCAGGTAGTGGATGGCAAGAGGGTGAGGACGCTCTTCCTCCTTGGTAATCCGTCCAACGAGGCGGAGAGACCAAACCACCAGAAGCTATTGGAGTACGAGGACTACATCTACGGGGATATTCTCCAGTGGGACTTCTTGGATAGCTTCTTCAACCTCACACTCAAGGAGACCCACTTCCTCAAGTGGTTCACCACGTACTGCCCCAATGTGCGCTACATCTTCAAGGGGGACGACGATGTCTTTGTCAGTGTGGAGAACATCTTGGAGTATCTGCAAAGCAGCGACCACGTTAAGAACCTGTTTGTGGGGGATGTGATTGTCAAGGCTAAGCCCATTCGTAAAAAGGAGAACAAATACTACATCCCCCAGGCGCTGTACAATAAGACGCACTACCCGCCATATGCCGGTGGAGGGGGTTTCCTGATGGATGGGCCCCTGGCGAGAAGGCTCCACTGGGTCTCGGACACCCTGGATCTCTACCCCATCGATGACGTCTTCTTGGGCATGTGCCTGGAGGTGCTCCAGGTCACCCCTGTCAAACACAATGCCTTTAAGACGTTTGGCTTGGTGAAAAATAAGAACAGCAAGTTGAACAGAGAACCCTGTTTCTTTAAGAGCATGATTGTGGTGCACAAGCTGCTCCCGTCGGACCTCATGCACATGTGGAATCTGTTGAACAGTGACCTGGTCTGCTCGCAGAAAGTGGAGATCTTATAGCCTGATGGGAACACTAGGGCGAAGGACAGCACGGACCATGAGCTGAGCCTCGGTGGGCACTGGTTGGAAGTGTATGCTTGAGGGAGAGAGGCAAACGTTAACTTCCCGGTTAACTCCGATTCAAGTTCTCCTTTATGTGGAGAAGGACCAGGATCATATTAGAATTTTCTATTTATGTACTGTGATGCAGATTTTATGGAGTGGCATCCACCACCGTCAGAGTAAATTATATATAGTTTTTTTTTGTTTTTAAAGGTTGCTTAAAATTATTTATGTTCTCTTGGCATTTTGAAGGACTCTCATTGTCAGCAGGCAAATTCAGAGGCAACGACCCAAGGTTGAGCTACTGTGTCAGTGGGTGTTGCGAGGAAGGCGGTCAGTTGCTCCACAATAACAGGCTTTTGACTTTATACTGAGTGTTGCACATAACCTCCACTTGGACCAGACATTGGCATGCTCCAATGCTTCAAATGGCCTCAGACAATAGGAAGAAACAACTGTGTCTCTACCTCAGTAAAGTGGTCCAAAAGTCTCTTATTTCATAGCTAGTTACTTTATTAGACATAGCCAGGATACCCGTGTCTGGTAGGCATGCGTATACATGTCCCCAAAGCAAGATTTAGATCGGTTTTCTTTTATTGTAGAGGTCCTTGCACTTCTGTTATTGTCTGGAATGTGACTGACTTGATCTGACCTGCTACTGGAAACGTAAAAAAAAAAAAAAAAATTGTCTAAACTTGTTTCATGTATGTTGTCCATGGATTTGAATGTGCTGATATACTTGACGTGACTTTGGTAAAGGGTTTACAATGAAACTGTGAAACAAATAAAACCACTGCTGGTACGTGTACATGTTAATTTAAAAAGAGGGGGTCTGATATTTAATTTTATGCAGGGGATGATGGTATTGAGGGAATGTTCAATGATTATAAAGCTGAACGTTGCGGGTGTAGCGGGTGGTGATTATGTCTGGATGATGTAAATACATGTAAAAAAATCAAAATGTACATAGAATCTCATTTGTAAATAAATATCTAAAAATCACTTTTGGTCCTTTCTTTGAAAAGTGTCCTAGATTTGCTGCTTTTGTGTTTGGCCTTATCAGCAGCAAACATCAATGTGAATATCCAAATCAGGTCAACCAACAATGGTGGCCATGATATACGATCGAAATGTTGACATGTGGCTATCAGTTACTCTACTATACAGTCAAGGAATCATTTAAAGAGGGATTTATCCTCCAAGAAATGAACTGGTGTAATCTGAACAATATATTAAGCGCTCATATTATCAATGTCCAACCGCTTAGGCGAAGCGTGTGTATTTCTGTTTGCCTGTGAGAAGATATTAAAAACATCTTATTCCTACAGTACGTTAATGTAAAACACTGCTGTATTGTAGCTTTTACTATACATTCAATATTGATTACCAAAAAAAAGCCAAACCTGAGATAAATTGAAAAAAGAAACTCCCAATATACCTTTCTGTATGGAGAATCAATTTTCTCTCCACTGTCTGCTTTGTATTGGTTTTCAGAGAGGCGGTTTGTACACGGTCATGATTGGTGTGTGATTTCACATTGTTTATGTTAGGCGTCCCGGCCAGATATTGTGTATCTTTTCACCGAGCAAAACTGCCGTCAGTGATACTGCCAGTTGACAGTGGAGATTTTGTTTTGTGCTTTATGTTGGCCCAAAAAACAAACAGGGTATTACAAAACAAAAGAAACTCATTCCTGTAACTGTTCATAATCTCTCGCAGCACAAAGAGAAGAAAGCCGTAGAGAAACTGGATCTCGGCTGTATACGGTTTCATGGGGGGGACATCCGCATAAAGGCTGTTATCTGTGAGAAGGCAACTAAGTCGATAGTCCCAGAAAAGCATAGCTTGAGTAGGTTTATCTCTTTCCACTGTCCTCTTAAAAGATATTAGTGAAACATGATGCATGAGTGATAAGCAGTCAAATCTACCTAGAACACATTGAGCGGAATGATTTGTTTTATATCACATTTATCTATAGGACGGTGTCGTTTGTTTGGTACCTTCCGTTCAGATGATTCAGTTCCTATTGAGGCCTAGCATTGCAGAGACCATTCTAAACAAAACAGCACAACTG
Source organism: Rondeletia loricata (assembly GCA_900302605.1). Classification (NCBI taxonomy): domain Eukaryota; kingdom Metazoa; phylum Chordata; class Actinopteri; order Beryciformes; family Rondeletiidae; genus Rondeletia; species Rondeletia loricata. The sequence continues at coordinate 6,433 of OMLI01073659.1, read as the reverse complement.
AACACAGCAATAGTAAGCAATTGTGTACTCAAGAGGATCTTCTTCTAGCAGCTACAAGCACATCCGATCCAATTTCAACTGTTGTCTGGCGTCTCGGAGGGCCAGACCGGATACTGAAAACAGGTGAGGGGAGAGAATGACAAGTACGTTCTTCCGTGGAACTGGATCCTTCTGCTAAAACCCTACGTGATCCACCTTCAAAGAAACACAAGGTATACATGTGACGAGTCAGTGAGGACGTTCACGTGCGAGAGGGAGTCACACACATGCTGCACATGGTAGTATGGGCGAACCGCGCTTTTAAAGGGACATAGGAGGCACTCAAGGTGGCAACGTCTTGGTTGCATAACGTGCCTTGAAAATAAAAAAGAACTTACCTTGGTACCTTACCGTAGAAAACGGTGCACTCCTCTGACCTACATTTCTTCTGCTTAGTTGCTGGTAGGGGTGGAAGGTGGTGAAGAGGTTCCGCCATCGTTGGTGAGTCCAGCTTTCTCTGAACAGAGCGCTCGCTCACTGCTGTTTAGGAGACAGCTTTGTGTTTTGCTCGTACGTTTTGATTCGTCACTTCCTGTGTGCGGAGAAGATTTCCTACCAGTGACCATACCTGACACCTGAAATTAATTTGGATCTACAGCGTCTCAATTCGTGCGGATGGGATGCTCTTCTCTGTTGCAGCTTAACTAGAAGTAGAAACAACTACTTTGAGAGGAAGATAATTGGTTTCCCCTAACAGTTTGGTGGGTCCTGTGTGACTGCATTAGGATGCACTGGGTGGTGCGGTAGGAAGTCATAATCTTCCTAATGGTTCGGTGAAGTGCTCAAGTGTATGTGTGTAGAGACACAGAGAGTGGTAAAGGCCAGTAAAAGCCTTGCTTCACACCTGAGTCATCCACTTCCTCAAAGCTCCAAGGATAAGCAATGTGTGCAAGTGGAGAGGAACCTAAAACCCACAGAAAGAGGATGTGAAGGACCGTTAGGGCGATGGTCAGGGTGCGACACACAATTTCCTTCCACAGTGGCAGATTAATCTAAAACTTTCACCACTCATTCGGAATATTTGTGTGTTTGAATTGGATAGATCTTCCATAGACTTCAAAAACATCTGCCTAGTGGCTGGGGGAATTGACAAACGTATCAACCACCAGCCAAAATGTACTATCATCTGGTGTTAATTTCCCACTCCAATGATGATATTTGACTGTATGCAGGTGGCCCGGCCATCTCTGCGTACACACCCGGCTTTCCGACCTGGCTGCAGACTTGGAGCCGCATGTTTGCTGACACTAATTGGGGAAGCTTTTGATGTCAGCACGGTCAATGGGCAGGCTGGATGAGGCCGCAAGCTTTCGCACTAGCCCTCTATTTACTTCAAAGGCCACTGGAGCACCATCATTGGCACAGCTAAAGATGGGAATTTTGCTCCTGGAGTTACGATTAAAAAGAACATTCCTCAGTTTTGTGTCCAAAAACAACTAAAGACCTTTGGAAAAAATCCTTAAATCTAACACCCTTGCTGCAGTTCATAGATAGCCATGGGTGGAAGTAACAAATTACCCATGTTACTGTAACTGAGTAGCTTTTATGTGTACTGTAGTCAATAATATTACTTTTACTTATATTTTGACTCGTTTTGTACTTTGCTACATTTTAAATTGCATTCATCACAGAGTATAAATTCTGTAGGCTCTCTGTAAGCTTTGCATCAGAAACCAATTTATGAGTGATGAGTGAAAGAAACAAGGTAAGGAAAGTCAGTGAATGTCATCAGATCCAAACCCATGGTCTTGACCACCATGTTGGTGAAGAAAAGAGGGATGGTCTGTTGAGAAACTACAACTAATGCATTCCCTAAATTTCTGTTGTTTCATGCTTTACTTCGTTTTTGTGAAGCTATTGTTCGATTAAAAGAACTTAGTTCGAACGCTGTCCTTTCGTCCTTTTACATGCAAGTAACTCAGTAACTTCTACTCCGAGTACATTTTAAATAAGCTACATCTTACATTTACTCAAGTAGATTCCAGTACCTTTACTTCAATTTAAATAAAATTTCAGCAATTTAAATAAAATTTCAGCAAAGTACTTCAGCTTAAGTATGATATTGTGGTTCTCTCTCCACCCCTGTAGATAACCCAGATACAGTATGTGATTATTTATATACCCAGACTTCCCCTTGACAAACACAGCAGCTATACAGTTAGCCTACAGGAGAGAAGAACCACGCCTCAGCGGCCATGGACGAAGACTGGGATCTGATGACTTTCACTGGTAACAACATCACACAAATGAGCTTTGGTAAACCGCAACGGTGGCAGTGATCTGGTCGGCCTGCGGGCATCTCTTACTACCAGAGAACAAACTGCACCGATCACAAGAGCTAATAGGCTGTTCACGAGACAAAACACTCTGTGAACTGGCATGAACAGCCTTACTGGTATCCATGGCACTGATATCAGTATATACACAGTATATGCAATCCTCTTCAGCTCTCTGAGATGAGAATAATGGCACAAGAGAACGAGATATGAAGATGCTTGAGGGACGTTTGTGCTGTAAATACAGTAAGTTACGATGGAGGGGAGAAAATACGAGAAAAACTGTTTATTCAGGTTGGAACCTTTTGAAAAAGCTCTTCTCTTTTCTACAAAAACCCGTTTACATCTGTTACTATAGATACCATTTATTTCCGTATGGGCCAGTGTCAGTACAGCCCATTTTACAAGGCCCAGGGCAGTTCCGATTTCAGTTCAAACATGCGCATTCGCCCCCGTCTGCTTTATGACCGTGGAAACGTTTGCACTGTTTGCTTATTGTTGTAACAGCAACAATGCGGGACTCAATGATTGTTCAATATTACACATGGATGGTAAGAAAAGATCCCTTACTGACAAAGCCCTGAGCAGGATGTTTAAGACGTTCCCTTGGGTAATTTACCTGACACGTCTCTATTACACATCATCATTAACGTTACTGTTATGCAATCAGCTTAAGTTTACCATTGTGTTAGTAATTTTATATTTGATTGCTGTAAAAGCACAAAAGCTGTTTGACATGTTCCCTGCAAAGATATCCTTCTAGCTTTTTCTCCTCAGGCCTTATTTCTTTGTTGGCCCTTCCTTATAATACAAGATCATTGTATGGTCATGTGAATAGTTGGTCACATTTATTGTCAGGGCACTCCTTATCTATCGGTCGCTTGTAATATTGGTGATCTAGGGATTTAAGATTATTCTATAGTTGTAACTGGAGAGCATCAGCTAATGCCTCAAATGTAAATGCAAGTGTAAATAAAAAGATTCACACTGAAACAGAAAGGGGTTAATAATCTTATCTGGGAGACAGATGAAGAAAACAAAGGGGCCAAAAGTGTTACGTGTAGCATTTTAACATCAATACATCATTACCACATTAATTTTGAGAAATTAGTATAATTACCGTAAACATGTAAGACCATGGCGAGAAGACTGGCAGCCTCTAACGGCCTCTACGCTGCATTTTACATTGTTACTCAAAGACAAAATGTCTCTGTGGCTGTCAGTCAAGTCAGGGGTCCATCACATTTTCCATTTTCACAGTTCCATACATTTTAGTCTAGATTTTATGATGTGTGTCAATAGTAGTTGGCCAATATACAAACTATTCCATATCTACATACAGCTGAATATTAACCTTCACAATCTGTGAACTGATATTAGGCCTGCAACTACATGAAATGTGTATTTATGTGCATCAGAACTCTTTTCTCCATAATTTTGACTTTTTTGCCGTAAACCCCAAACCTTTCAAGACCTGGAAATGAGCAGATTCCGTTTCCATACATGCGCAGGGAACACTGTCAAGTAGTAAAACTAAGATCCCATTGGTTATGACAGTTTTGGGGGGTGGGGGCCATAACGGTGGGGTGAAAGGTCGTCTTTTGCCCAGTCAGCAGATATCGGCAGAGCAGTCCCCCAACTCCCTGTGCCGTGCTGGGAAAGAGGCCAGGGCCATGCGACTTCATAGCACTTGTGTGCTATAGGACACCGTGTCCTGGACAAAGACCCATTGTGACGAGGACTCGCAGCAGTATACTCCCATTTAAATTGGCCTTTTAGACCAGACACTGAACAAATGAGTCAAAGTGTCAGTCTCTCTTCTCCGCTCCGCTCCTCTCCTCTCCACAATGCCCTATTGACTCAGCTTCAACTCTTCTTTTCTTTTTATTAGTCAGAGCAACAACATAACACTAGAAGATGAAAACTCAGCACCCTCACCTCGCTGAATCATATTCCCTCTCCCATATCTTCCTCCTCTAATAAGCTCTCATACTGACGCAACAAAATCCTTTTTACCTCTCTCCCTAGCGCTTATTTTTTTACATTTCCTTCCCTAGCAGTTCTCTCCTACATGATCGCTCTAGGATCACAGGGATATTGCCAGGGACCTGTGACTCTCGCTCTTTACTATCGGTGAGCTAGGAAGTGAGGCTTATTCTAGTGTTGCCCTCATTGCAAGTCCCTCTGGATAACAGCGTCAGCTAACGAAAATGTAAAAACAAAGTCCCAGGGAGGGGTGGGGGGGGCAAGAGAGAAAGGATACAGCGATAGTGAAATGGAGTTGAACTGAAAACAACATTGGAAGGTAAAAAAAAGAGGACAGGTCATTCTAGACGGCTGACATAACGCCGGGGAGAGAGGCTAGCATGACCTCTGTTGCTGTTCTGACAAGGCAGGGGGCAACAAATCCCTAAATGGGGGTATTCACATCATCGGTGCCTCCCGCCCAGGCACCTTCACAAAGCTCCCTGTTCAGGAACCAGGGCCACGAGATGACAACACACCGCTGTCCCCTGTCCGGTAGTGTCATCGAAGAGAGAGAGCCCTGCCCAGCACCTCAGAGCCAGAGTTAATCAAGTGTCACGGAGTCATCGCCTTCAGTTCTGCCAATGAGAAATCAGAGCGTAATGACATTTTAGGTTCAGGGGCAATAAGTATGATTTTTACTGCCCCATAGCACAAAATTACCATAATATACTGGCGTGGCGTTTATAGGGCAGGTGCTGAGATTTCTGGCTTTCAAAACTCCCTTTCCAGCCTTTACTCTGTTTAGGAACATAAGCTCACCACCCGTTGCAATTTCAACACACTCCCAATCCAAAGAACTAAGAGCGATATGGAAAAAGGTACAAATGGTGTTGGGAGAATTTCCTGTCAAGTCTTGGAAGCGTCATGCCTGATCAGTTTTGCTGCTGAGAAATCAGAGCGTGATGAACGTGGGGTGCTAAAGGTGAACTGGAGCCCGGTTCAGGTTCAAGGGCAACTTGATGGTAGTCGATGAGGGAGAACGCTGCTCATTCACTTTCCCTGCCAGTTGAAGGATTTGAACAGGCAACCTTCCAGTCACAATCCTGCTTCGTTTAGGTTGCGTTCAACATTGGTTACGTAATTAGCACTATGAGCAATGTTGAAGTGGAACACTTCCTCACTTGTCTCATCGTTCAATGTCAAATGTGAATAGTCTGAATGACACTTTGTATTCTATTTTGGTAACTGTGCAGTTTTCATTGCTTTGTGATTAGAGGGACCTCTGAATGTAAATGTGTTAACACTGCTACAAGTCCTCAATCTAAATGGCTGTCATAAGAAAATATGCAATAACCTGCATGCCAGTGCTCATTATGTGCAGTTCCCCATGGAGGGAATATTATGCCCTTGTCCTGCAGGTTATATTAGGCCTGAATACCTGTTGGACACTGCCACCTGGTGGAAACACAGGGGTTCTGCCCATCCAGCAGTAACTTTAAGGACTCTCATCACCCAATTGTTTTAAGCTTCAGTTGATCTGTGATGTATCTTCTTAATTCACAACCAGGGTTGCAGCAGGTGAATCAGGGTGGAAATAAACACCCGTCTTTCAGTTTGCAAGTTTCAGCCGTTACTCCTACTCTGCCTTAGAAACCAATTTGCTTAGAGTTGTTTACACCAATAACCAATTTCCTCCATCCCAGAGACCTTAATTTCAAATTTTTATGTACATTGCAATTCTGTGTTCACGGACTGCCATAGTTGCCCTTTCAAGAATATTTCAAGCCTGTAGGACTCCACTGATACAATGCTGCAGATTGACAAGGGCACAATGAGAACAAAGACATTTAAAAATCATCACCTACAAGGTTTTTATTCAATCACTTGAAAACCTTTACTCTCCGATGGGAAAATTAGTCAATGCACTACAAATATCATTTTATGTTACATATCTTGATTATTCGAGGCCTCTAGTCCTCTGCGACTTCTAGACATTGACTGTGCCCCACCCAAGAAACATAACAGAACACCTCCTTTATCAAATTCTTAACACCCAACTCATTTGGGCCCTGACCCAATCCAATCCATCAAAATATGTCTTGCACATTACAGTAAAACTTTCGCACCTAAAGCAAACTAAATGACAAACA
>OMLI01073656.1:3710-19487 GCA_900302605.1 Rondeletia loricata | reverse complement strand
GCACTATAGGTTGTTATCAATAACGTCATATTCCAACGCTCGATTCCTAGCTGGGGGGCAAGCGAGCAGACAGCTGCCCTGTCACATAGCTATATAGTCATTTTAGAGTTTATAAGAGCATTTATGAATTCTGATAGGTTAAATAGCTACTTTCGATACTTTTAAAATACGTAATATTTTCGATAAAAAAAAGATGGTATCTCGATACTTCGATAGTATCGATACTTTTGACAACAGTACCTTGTGGACTAATAATTGATGGAGCAGTCGTATAGAAGCATGACAAACTAAACTGCTCTTTTACAAGTTTATCTTGTCAGTGTGTAATTTATTTGTTTGTTAGGGGGCTTTATTTCTAATTTGCAGGTAGGAAGGAATCTTTTTTAAAGTATTTTAATGCAAACAAGCTGCTGCATTTTTTTATTTAAACATCACAAACATCAGCAACATATTTGACAATCTAACGGTTTGTTATATTCACATATGTTCTTGAAGAGTGTCTGTTGCTAAGATGCTGGAGAACTAAGCAAATCCACAGTGAAAAAGATCTTCCGCACGCACTCAATTTACATTTATTATGCTCTGATGAAGGTCTTGTAGACCAAAATCTTGGCTTGGTTGTGGATACAATCAATCATCATTCTCCAGTGTTAACATTATAAAATGTAAAGAAGCCTTTTAGACCCTCAATAAATATAAAATTCATGCTTAACTGTAATATACTAACCCCTCTGTCAGAAGCCCAAATCAACCTTAACCTATCTGAACACATAATGACGTGTTCAAATAATCTAACTTGCTCATAACTCATGTTTATTTTTCCAGTCTATTTGGCTCCTCTTTACCAAGGGTACTAATTATTCTGGAGGACGTTGTTTAACATAAAAGGCATAGAAACTCAGTGTAAAACACCTTACCAGTAAGGTGTCTAAGGTGTCAATGAGTGTCAGGGAGTAGTTCCCCAAGACATCGTTTATGTTGATGTTTGACCTGAAATGACAGCAGTGAAACAGACTCAGTGGTGACTCAGCCATGCAATAGCAACAGTAATAAATAACAGAATGAACAACAGAGAGCACGGACATATTTTTAACTGTAACAGCAATGTGGGATTAGACTGTCCAGATGTGAGAGTAAAATCTTATCTAGACTAGAGAGGGTGGAAAAAAGAACGGAAACACCACATGAAGAAGACTAACTTTGAAGCAAATAAATCACAGTTACGTCATATTAAGCTGAATGCCAAGTAGCTGTGTCAGTTTTAAAAGAGATCTGACAATCACCACTTTTATATATGAGCTTTCAAAGTAACATGAGGCATCTAACAAAGACAGTTTAGAGGTCACGGTGCATCAGTACCAACACTGTTCCATCGTGTCTCCATATTCCAAAATGCTAATTCCCCCATTCATACTGCTTAACAACTTCAAGAGTGGTTTCATGAACACCAGGGTGGAGTGAAACGCCTGCCATGGTCTCTCCACTCACCAGATCTAAACATTATTGAACCCTTATGGAGGTTCTGGAACAAAGAGTGCAAAGTAGATTCCCACCTCCCTCATCCCTCTAAGAACTGGAGGCTTTCCTTCCAATATCCCACTGCGAACAGTTCAGAACTTGTATGACAGCATTCCAAGGAGGACTGAAGGTAAAGGGTAGCCCTTCTCCTTATTATGTAGGCCTACTTAATATTCATAGATTGTTGGATGTTCTGTATTTTGTCCACCCCCTGTATGTCTTGTGCAAGTGGGAGGATAATAATATTTGAACTTAAGAGGAATTTGAGTGCCTGGGACCTACTATTTATTCATGAAGAGGAACAGACTTGAAGGAATGCTGCTGGATTACACTGCTAAAGATGGATTAAATTAGGATATTTTATCACTGGTGTACACACAATAACCCATAATGTCAGCGTAGATTTTTATATTTACAAAGTTTTTTAAATTAATACAAATCAAAATCTGAAATGCTTTGAGTCAAGAAGTATTGAACCCCTTTGCAGTGACACTCAAAATCGAGTTAAGGTGCATCAAAATTCATTAACACATCGTTGAGATGTCTCTACAACGTGCTTGGGCTCCACCTGTGGTCAATTTGATTGATTTGACATCAAAACACAAATCTATATAGCGGTTCCACAGATGATGGCAGTGCATGTCAGAGCAGAAACTACCACGAAGTCCAAGGAACTGTCCGTAGAATTCTAGATCTGTGTATAAAATAGCATATAGTGTATAAAACAATTTCTCAAGTGTTAAGAGTTCCCAAGAGCACAATCTTGCCAGGAGGACAACAGTCAGTGCAGCACAAGTGTATCATTATTATGATGTACAAAATAATAACAATGGTCTACCCTGCAAGTGGGAAGATGACAGTGGGGAAAGTGACACCTTTGATCAGAATAGACACTCCCACAGCATTCTCTCACTGTCTTAACTTCAAATGAATGAAATTATAGTGAAAGTGAAATTGAACTAATTTTGCTGGGGACCCCCTGGAACCCCGCCAAGAACCCCTTGAGGTCCCTGGGCCACAGTTTGGGAACTACTGTCCAATGTTACAGCGTCTGAACCATATAACCTATTCACAACTGAGCAGCAGGAAGAGCCTACGCTAACTAATTTGTTTACAAATTACTCATGTCAGTTATGCAAATAATACTAGCTGCAGAAGACAGTTAAGAGGTCAAACGGCTCGGCTGACCAGCAGTATGTATGACACACCGAGACGTGGGCAGCAGGTGACCGTCAGGTGCGAATGTGTGTGAATGACTCACGGGTTGAGGACGTCAGGTCCCCTCCCTTCGCAGGCAATGGGATTCAGCTCGTCGTCGGGAAAGGCATATTTCATGTAATTGTCGTATCCGAAATAGAACATTTCTTTGGCCATGTCCTTCATTTTAGCTTTAAGTGTGTCCGGGAAGGAGCCGTATCTCCTGACGTACTCGTCCTTGTTGCCGTCAAAGAGGCTCAGGTAGGATGTCTGCGGTGACTCCTCTCCGATCTTTGAACAGGCGGCCCGTGGTTCTTCATATTCATGGCCGTGTATTCGCTGAGACCACGAATTACTCTTTGAGGCGGTCCCTTTTTCTTCGTTGAATAACGCTAAATCTAATTTGTGCAAATTGAAATGGAAGTTAAACCCCAAGCTAACGCTAGGTCCCAGTCCAAATGCTAGCCACAAGAAACAGCTGAGAGAGAGTCTTAGTACGACCAGACCAACTACTATTGACCTCCATTGCATCTTTGCCCCGGTTCGGTCTTAAAACGCATATTTTAGTTCCACAAACCTTCGAGGAGTAAGGGAGTATGAAATCTGCTATTTGCCAGATTAAGTTACAAGCAAGCACGGAGGCTGCGTCTGACTTATGTTGCTTCACACGCTTCCTGTCGACAAGCCCCTCCCAGACTTTGAGGTGTGATTGGTTGTTCAGTCGTGTCGTCATTTAAGAGAAGCCAGGATCATTCGGTGATTGGCTACAAGGCTGTCAATCTTGTGATTACGTTTGATTTGGGTATCGTGGCATTCTTGACCTTTGTCGCGCAATTTAACATCTACGCCAATAGAAAACGGCCACAAGCATTAAATGTTCAGGGGTGTGGACCTTTAAACCAAAAGGCCGCAGGTTCAGTTTCGTTTCGATCAGTCAGGATCCCAACAAATCGCAGCTTGAAAAGCAGCCCGGCAAACGGAAAAGACATAGTGGAGCCAATAGACCAGATGTTCTAATTTGCAGATTTAAAAGTATTAGATGATTGATGTGTTACTAAAGTTATTCCCATTCTGTAAAACTGACCACTAGAGACCAGTGCAAATCAAAATCACTATGTTCTGTATCCAAGTGACTCCCCACAGTCAGTTTCTCTGGATCAAAGTATGAATACAAATAACAGCACAATGTCTAAATTAAAAAGCATGCCTTTTTATTTCTTGAATATATTCAGAGTGGTGTTTTTTACTCTGCTCAGGTAGGCACACCTTGCATGCTGCTTTGCTTCAGAGGTGAGAGATATTGCACAAGGCACTTTAAATTCTGCCACACTCTCAGCTTAGCGGCAGCACAAAGGACATCATTCCACTGAGGCTGATTAAAAACATAGGCCAATATGAACCACACAACCCACTACAGCTTTACCTTTAGTACATTCAAACTTTAAATAGAATCATATATTCATACACGCGCATCTCACATCAGTAAAAATCATACCAGCTTGATATTTGTACATACCTGCTTAACTCTACTTACTTTAATGCACTCTTTCCTAAAATGATAGAAATGTCCTTGAAAGAAACCCTTTGATTTGGCAAAGGAAGACTGTCATCAAACTGTTACAATCTCACTGTAGAGCATGACAGAACCGGGGGAAACCTGCATGTCCACATCAACCTTCCCCGGGTATCATATTTGACTGTGTGAACAACATTCCTCATTATTTAAGAGGCCTGTTTGACAGACTAAGCCATCTTTCCTGAGGGTGTTGTATAACCAACTAGTGTTATAAGCCACTGGGTATGCTCAACTGGGTAATGCCTGGTGGGTAAAGGGTAGATCAGAAATTAGGTTCTTACTCCAAGCTCAAGTAGAGCTTTACAGGAGATATAATGCCAATTACGTGACTCCTTAAGTTTGGTTTCAGGATTACGTCTTTTAGTAGTGCATTCTCAGGGTTTGTGAAAGAATCACAAGGTGAAATAATAATTCTTTAAAAGGGTGACACGAGCAGAACAGTGCAGCATGTGAGTTGGAGAGACAACTGTACATCAGAGTGATGAGGGTGTGGCATGACAGTAACATGGCAGACACAGCTGGGAAACAATTCCTGCATTTTCAGCTTCTCCGCGATTTTGAGTGCTGGATGAGCCACTGAAGTGTGATATCTGGAATCAAAGAGGCACGTTGGGTCAGTATGAGAATCGGTTTATGACTCGGGCATTTCTGATTCAGTAGCAACTTACATTGGGACATTGGTACTGATGTTTATTTATCTATCTTGGCCGAGATTTAGTTTAACAGAATCCAATCAATTACAAATATGATCAATCACATTTAGTGCTTGCCATCTTGATTCACCCCACTATAAATTAACAATAGCAAATGATCTACTGCCATCATCCACTGTAGCTCACCAATGTTGTCTTTCTCTTTGCAGGAAATAGAGTAGCAGCATATCTCTCTGTCTTGAATAGCTGCCAGGTTCCTATAAAGGGAAGTAAAGGGGTATATGAACAAATAAATACAAAGAATGTGCATCCCAATCAATCATCAATCTCGTCCCCCTACTGATGTTTGTGGCATACAATTAATGGGATGAGCACAATTGTCAGCACAAATATCCACTTGCCAGCAGAGGGAGCTGAATCCTTTTGATAAATGCAAACTATCCAAACAGCTTCAGCTCCCACAAAAGAACACAATGATGAGTGAATTGTCCGAAAACCTTTTGTTTGTCATACATATAATGATGTTTCCGTTGATGTGGGATTAAAAAGGATGACCTGTTTGCAATACAAATAATCTGAATAAACCAATACCTGAAGACTCACTCAAACTCAGAAATACAATGCCATCAGAAAGTATTCAACCCCCTTAACCTATTCCGCATTTTGTGGTGCTACAGCCTCAATTCAAGATGGATTAAATTAGGATATTTTATCACTGGTGTACACACAATAACCCATAATGTCAGAGTAGATTTTTATATTTACAAAGTTTTACAAATTAATACAAATAAAAATCTGAAATGTTTTGAGTCAAGAAGTATTCAACCCCTTTGCAGTGACACTCAAAATCGAGTTAAGGTATATCAAAATGCATTAACATATCCTTGAGATGTCTCTACAATGTGATTGGGCTCCTCCACCTGTGGTCAATTTGATTGATTTGACATGATTCCAAACAAAACACATATCTATATAGCGGTTCCACAGATGGCAGTGCATGTCAGAGCAGAAACTACCACGAAGTCCAAGGAACTGTCTGTAGAATTCTAGATCTGGGGAAGTGTATAAAACACTTTCTCAAGTATTAGGAGTTCCCAAGAGCACAATTTTGCCAGGACGACAACAGTCAGTGCAGCACAAAATAAATCTGATTTGTATGGCAGAATGGACAGAAGGAAGCCACTCCTGAAAAAAAGGCACATGACAGTATGCCTGGAGTGAAAGACTCTGAAAGCATGAGGCAAAAGATTCTGAACTCTTCAGCTGTAATGCAAAGCGCTATGTCTGGCAGAAACTGGGCATAGTTCATCACCCATCTAACACCACGCCTACTGTGATGAAGCATGGTGGCGGCAGCATCATGCCATTTTTAGGACAGGGAGACATGTAAGGATAGAGGGAACAGCAGAATACAGGGAAATTCTTGAGGAGAACCTGCTTCAGAGCATCAAAGACCTTAAATGGGGTGACAATTTATGTTCCAACAGGACAATGACCCCGAGCATACAACCCAGTGTGGCCCAGCCAAAGCCCAGTCTTGAATCCCATTGAAAATATGTATTTAATTTTCAATAAATCTGCAAAAAAATTCTAAAAACATTATTTAACTTTGTCATCAAGGGGTATTTTGTGTATATTGTTCACAAAAAATCTCAATTTAATCAATTTTGTATTCGGTTTGCAAATCCACATAATGTGGAAAAAGTCAAGGGGGTTGAATACTTTGTGAAGACATTGTATATTCAGAGAGAAAAGGGCCATCATGTTCCCATCATGCTATTTTATCGTGTGAATTGTGTTCTAAGTTACTTTGTATCCATTGCAACCAACTAGAGTATAAAGCAGAACAACCAAGGTCACATCAGGAATAGAAAGATTACTCTAACAGCAGGGACAATAACAGGACGGCATGTTAGAGCAGATAAGATGTTGTATAGTGAAGCTAAATGTCACTGTTCAGTTGTTTACAAAAGGAATCAGGGATCCAATGGCATTTTACTGTTAATACTGTATATTCTGATATTAAACCCATCATTTTTCCTCCATTAAAAATGTAAGTGAGAATACATAAGAACATTTGTAAGACATGAGAAGAAGCTGCAGTGCATTCGTGTACATATAACACGACACAATGTGAACTGGGCTTTCAGATATAATCACAAGCAAATAAATGTAGGCCTTCACACCATCTTTCATACTCACATTTTCTCAATGAGCTGCTTTTCATCTAGAGCACTGGGGAGATCCCTTTTGTTACCAAGTACCAAAATCTGAAAACACATAACAATTTGGATCTAGCACAGCAAAGGCTTTTACATACAACTGCAGCAAGGGTAGAACCTACAAATAGTATTGCATTTTTGGTTTGGAAAATCCCCAAATAACACAAATTCTTAAGTCAATTTAAGGGGAACACTTACAGGAATTCCTTGCAACTGAGGTTTGTCTAATAAATTATGAAGCTCATTTCTTGATGCCTCCACTTTTTCTCGATCCGCTGCATCAACCATGTATCTGTAGAATGAGCAACATTTTATGAATTATCAAAAGTAGAGTGTGATTTGCACACATTTGCAGTATATCCACTTCTACGTCCAGTGCTTGTTTTCTGTAACTTAAATTGCCTGTTATTTGTTTTTCAGACCAACTTGAAATGCTGCCTCTGGAGACAAAGCCAAAAATGTGATACTCACACTATTGCGTTAACTCCTCGACAGTACCGCTCCCACATGCTCCTGAACCTGGGCTGCCCTCCTATATCCCAGATCTAGAGAATTAAAGGCATATCATCACATGATGGGAAAATATGCAGTTTCAAATCTCACTACATTGCAATTATTATTGCCTCCTTTTAAAGCTAGTGTACTGTCACTTTACTAATTGCACAGACTAGTGACAGTGATGGTGTGATAGCTGGAGAAATATCTACCTTGATGGTGACATTTCCTTTAGTGACCTTCCTCATATTGAACCCCACTGTAGGGATCATGTCTTCACTGAACTGCCCAGACTGAAACAAAAGAGAAAAGTAAATCAAAAATACATTTTTCAGAGGAAATTGTGTGACTTTTGATTGTTGAAAATATCCCTCAATTTAATGCAGAGTATGCCCAAAATATAATGAAGTATAGGCTACTTCAAGATATTTTAAAACCTCCATACTAAAATATAGGATCTGTTAAAGCTCATAAAGTGGAAATTGAGAATAGCATCAAGTGTAGCAGTGGAATTCATCACTTTACTGTATCATACATACATATTACAATATAAATGGAGTTTGCAGTGAGAGAACAGGCACAATAGTGCCTATTGATTACAAAAAGCTCAACAACAAAAAAAGTATGAGATGTATATGTTTTTTTTTAAACTCACACAGCAGAAATGTACACACAAAAGAATGCCACATGGGATCTCTTGTATGGTTTGTTTTACAGGTTTTTATAAACAAAATCAAGTGGTGGTGCAGTGGTTTGGAATGGAGCATGTTACTGCTCATTCTCATCAAGTTTCAAATGGCCTCCAAAAATGAAATGTGTGAATTTTACCACTGTTATTATATGAAAAACCTGGTGGACCGCTGATTGTATTGAACATGAAAACTGACTGAAATGAAAACCGGATTTGAGATGCTAATTTTTTACATAATTCACAAACTATTATAAAAGGATAAGAGTATTTAAACATGACCCTTAATGTAGAGCAAGTAATAGTGATTACAAGATGTAGACAATATGCTACATATGGTCCTCAAAATCTAGGCTCTGTGTAACTGAGTCGAAACCTGAGAAAATACAGAACTTAGTGTTTGTGAACAGGAACAATGTTGTAACTAATAAACATAGAACAAATGTTTGAGCTTGGGGTTTTACACCAAAATGAGTTCCTCTTTATAGAAGTGATAAACGATCTCCTAGAGAACAGGAAAAACACTTCAGTACTGAGATTCAGTGGTATTCCCCCATTTATGTTCCTTCTTCCTTTTGATAAACCCGAGAGAATGCATTGTCTGGCGTTCACTTTTCACAGCACATGACTTGCCTGAGTCACCTGACAAAGCTAAGTGGAAATGAGTGCAGAGGTCTTATGACTGAAGACAGGAGGCACCACCCCCACTACAACCCAGCCACTCACTCAAGAATCTGTCACTGACTGGTATGGCCCTTTTTCACTACTACCCCGAAGCCCAACTCCCTCCTCAGGCAGCGATTCAGTTACCTGATACCCAGGGCACTCTGTGCACTGAAAACCAATCTGACAAACTTTGGAATTTCCTGTAAAGAGGTTATGTTCTTTTTCTCCTAAGCTTCAGGCACAATAAAAGCTGCACTGGTGATTTGCTTTCCCCTAAAGGTGATTAGGATGAACAACACTTTTTTGGAACAGATAACACTAACATTAGCGGCAACGGTCGCTCAGTTACAATAATAAACTGAACGCATGACCATAATCATCACATCTATGTTTCTTTAAATAACATGAATGTTTGTGGAGAGACTTTGCTGTTAACACTGACATCAAATAAAACAAAAGATCCTATCAAATTTGTTTAAAGTGTATTTAACACTGTGTGACAACACACTTAAACTTACTTATTAAAAACACAAAGGTGTATGGAACCATCAATAGCACATATCAAAATAAAAGCATCCAAACAGTTCAGACAGAGAGCTGACTGCCATAGTGTGAGATTTTGGCAGAGGAAAAGGGCTGAGAGTTTTTAGCTCTCCTCAGCTTCCACTGATCTCAGATGCAAATAACTTTGGGGATTCATTTTTTTGCCTTCACTTCCTCTGAAGTTACCAATGCCATTTGGTAACACCCAATTTGCAGGTCCCTTAACACTAACAGTGATCAAAATCACACTGAATAAGGCAGAGAATGTTTTCATACCCTGCTAAGGGCTCTGCGCAGGTACCTACTGCTCGACTGGAACACAAGGTAGGACTAGGCCTATGCCCTCCAAAAAAAGGTGCAATTTGATTGGCCGCCAATGAGTGCTGAACGGGTGAAAAGCAAGTGTGCATAACGAAAGAATGGGTCATAAGGGGTATCATGGCCACAAACCAATATTAACTATAACCAAACCCCCTTTTCACAACATGGTCAGAAATCTTTCACATCCTTTGCACCCAGGGAACTGCCGCCTTACCAAAGGGCAAAAGACAGATTAGCGAATGGAAACCGCTCCACCGGGGCATCTACTTTTGAAAATCCTTGCAATGTAGAAACACAGTTGCAGAAGAGAAATGGCTTGCTAATTGTAACCGTGTGAATAAAACCATATAAGGCGAAGTTCCTCTGATGCACTTTGCAGGTAAAGCAACCGACACTGCTGCTCTACAGTAGGAGTGATTTCTGATGGTTATTAACAGATGTTGTGCTTAGCTGTTGTTTATGCTATGTATGTTCCACTGTTTTCTGATTACAGTTTAGCTACACTTTAGGGAACAATGTTTAGAAACTAACCTGCCAGACTTTGCAGGGGGGGGATTTCCCCAAGACTACAGTAAACATATCAGTTTACATATGCTGAGAGCCAGAAGTAAATTTGAAGGATTAATGCTACAGTAAAACATTTATTGAATGACCATGTTACTCAATAGCACAGAATTTTGTGAGGCTTCATGTTTCAACTTCATAAGTATTGACCCTGAGCCCAACAAATCAAATCACGATTTCTTGCTAAATTGACAAAAGGCCCTATTGTCTGTAGCTGGATCCTTGGACAACCAACTCCTATATTTAGAGAGCCAGATCTCAGAAAACTTGCAATTACCCATGGCCCGAAGTTAATTTCAAGTTTGCCTGCGAGCAACTCCGCTGATATGGCTCAAAGTGGGCATGAAACAACCTCAACCGCTTTGTTTCCACTCAGAGCAAAAACACACACATGCAAAGGGTCAAAGTGAATGGTTTGTAGCATCTCAGCTGACCAATCATTACTCATTATCACAGAAATGTCGAAAAGGGCTTTTTCTCTTCCATAAAAAAGTATATTGCCTAATTAGAACCCAAGTAGTCTCAAATACTTTAAATCACAGTTTTCTCCTAATTCCCATACATTTTCAGACCTGGAAATTAAGAAAAACATTTTCCATACTTTTTAAGACTTTCTAGACCAGCGCAATAAACCTGGTTGAAGGAACCAGTGGTATTCTCAAGGCATTACCATTAGCCACCTTCATTCAGGCATCAACACCACTATGCACAGCGACATGCAGTGACTTCACATGGCTAGGGTAGCATTTTCTGTTTCAAACCCCAGGTGTTGTAATGATGGTTTTCACTTAACTTCCCGATAGTTGAAAACAGCTGACAGCTCTGAATGCCAATGATCAGTGATCTTAAGTCTTAATATGATCAGATCTAAGCCACGACTGGCAAATTTGTATGCCGACTTCGGGTTTGGCATGACACATGATCACCTTCCTAGCCAACAAGGAAGGGGTCCACCAACAGCAAACTAGTTGTGACACAATATCGACAATCTGTCATACTTTCAGGGTTGCTCGTATGGGCTGGCGGTCCCAACAGAATAACGACCAGACCAGGAAACCGGACAGTCTAGCACAAAGCTAACGTTATCCTATTATTAACGCTAATGGCGTTAGCATTACCCTAGCTAGCTAGCTAGCGTCTGAAGACTTACAGCGATCACGTTAACAAATGTTGTTTTTCCCGAGTACTGAAGGCCGACTAGTGTCAGCTCCATCTCTTCTTTCCAAAACAGAGACTTGAACCAGTCCAAAAGCCGGTTTATGAGTGCCAGCATCTTGAGGTCGGTGGTCACACTAACTTCGTTGTGTCTGTTTCTCCCTCCCTGTCAGAGCTCAGCTGTGGCGTTTTCCAGCGGTGAAGGGAAGTGGGACGCAGCCAGCTGTCATGTGATCAATGTGACAGAATGTGTCAGACAGCGCCCCCTCTGGCACATCACAGAAAGGCATCCAGGTTCACACTCGAGGCTGGAGGTGCTTCTCTCCGTCTGCACGTGCACGGCTGTCGTTCGGAGACGTTCACGTGGCGGTTTTCTTTTATACTTGTACGGATTTTGTGTATAACGTTAACGTTTCCACTGGGGTGCCCCCCAGTGTCACATGTAGTGAACCACAATGTACAGAAAACAGAAGAAACCCGGAAACGGAAATCCGTTTTCACAATTCAACATACCGCTCAGATAGACACGAGATAGACACATGGACAGGCACACACACACACATGGTAAGGTGTCAGGTGGCACTAGCATCAGACCTCTCAGTTTGAATGGGCTTGGTGAATCTGATGACTTGAATAGCCAGAGCTGCAGATCCTGCATATGCTCTTGCACTGCCCTGTAAATGTGTAAATCTGCAAAATGCAAACATCTGTACATTTTAAAAATCTGGCAGTATAGCCATCATAGTGATAATTATTTTCAACCAGTAGTAATTCCCATCCCATATGATTATTGTTATTGTTATTATTATTATTATTATTGTTGTTATTATTATTATTATTATTAACACACACTACTACTAAAATGATACAATTTCCCCAGGATCAATAAAGTGAATATCTTATCTTACATCTATCATCTCTTAGATACAAAATCAATAGGTTTTTTTTCCATTTGTAATATTGAGTCATAATTATTCTAATTGTTTAATAATCCACCCCAACCCCCCTTCAACATACTTTTAGTTCCTTCCACAAATAAGCTGACTACACCAGAGATAGCTGTGTTTAAACTGCATCTCTCACCAAGAAGGCAATAATCATGTTAGCATATCTATGTACACTATTGACTTTGTGCTCTTTCAAAAATGTTGGGTGCACTATGCCCCTGGGTGCACTACACCTCTGGCACCTACCAGGGGCTGAAAGGGCCCCTGAAAAGAATAATATAGTACCACAAGGTGTAATTTTCAGAAATGAATGTATTTGAAATTTCTCATCGTAATCAGTAAATTTGTAAAAGGTGATTATCCATATAATGAAATGTTGTTGTTTTTTAAATACATATTTCAAACAATATTCACTATTCATTTACTTTGCACAGGACATTTCATTCTGCAATATAACCATGGCAGAACTCCTACTGGGGAGGTCATGGACATCTCTTAATGCTTTACTTTATGGTGCTGCCAGTATCTCTCCTACTTGAAAGCCAATTCATTTAATCTGTTGTTTGATGACCATACTGATGACCATAAGGGTGTCAGGCACCCATTTCAGAAGTTTGATTGACTCAAATCTATTTCTACAGCTGTCTATCAATCCCTTTTCCCTCTCCAAGGAGGTGGCTAGAAAAATTTTCTAATAGTGCTCTAATAACACAATATTAGAGCATTTCTAACATACAATAAAAATGTTAACTTTAAGGTATAATTAGCTAATAATAATTCCTCATCACTAAAACAAGTTTACATATTGCTGAAAAACATTTGTTGTCATATGCCAACAAGACAACAACATGCAAAAATAGAACTGCAGCAATGAAGCTTCATTCAAATTATCCAGAGATTAATATAGTGATTTCCTTGCTGGCCTGAGACAATGCTGTCACAACCGTATTACCATAATACCATACAGTAAACTTTTTGTGTATTTAGACCATAAAATTCAACCTTTCTCATTAACCCATTATATGCTTGAATGTTGCGTTACTGCTCGACACACAACTGACAAAACAATTTAACAATTTAAAATTCAAGGAATGCCACAAGAAAAAAGCTGGTTTTGCAGCAGCAAAATATCTGACTTTGTCATGTGTAGGCCTATACTGCCTATAATAGCCGAAGGCATTTAAACATGTGGTGATGGTACTGAGTAAGATGCTCTCTACCTGACCTTACTGACCCATGTTATCAATTGGATTTTTAACCTTTTATCAAACAGTGGTGAGTTGTTCCAGAGCCAGTTGACTAACTCTAGTGATGTCCTTGGGTTCATCCTGGAGAATGAGCTGGATCCCACTCTCCTCCTTCGAGAGGTGAAAGTCACTGGGAGAAACCACTGAGATGTTGGCAGCATGGCAGTTCTCTGAAGTAGAGGGAGTGATAGCATACCAACAGTCTTTGAAATCAATAGCAGTAATACCGCGCCCTCTCATCAAATGGCAACAACAAACATATCATGTTCAGTATTAAATACACTGCTCACTTGCTGTTATTGATTAATCCCCTAATGACTTCTTGAAATTCTGCCTGTAGTTGAGTATGTGAGATGTAGGCTACATGTGAGAATGAGTACAGTCAATATATTTACATATGTTTCAGTTACAGTACATTGCATCATGTCACGGCATACTTACTTGCTTTGTGCTTCCTGCGGCTCTTTACGCAGGCATAAAAAAGGAACACAAGGAGGCTAAAGGACATAAGAACAAAGCCAACAGCAAGAACCACCTGGATGGAATCCCCAGCATTTTGCATCCCTGGTTTTGATGAGAAATCAAGTCACTTTCAAGTCATCCGGTATACAACATCTGTCACTGAATTAAATAGTTCAATGTCCACGTACCAGGTATGTGACAAACTGAGTTGTGGGTTTTGTTCCCAGGAAAATATGTAATGAATCCAGTTGCACTGCATCTGTTGACCAGAGGTAATCACTAGTCACTGTTGAGTTTGCTGCATCAGAAAGCATTATAATCCAGTTCATGTCCTATCATTGTATTTGAACTTTTTTTTGTAACGGATCTTACTGTGTAAATGGCTTGCAGTTACCCTCATTTGTGTCCGAATATGTATTATTAGGACATGGTTCACACTTATATGAATACTCTCTCAACCCTACAACAGAGGAAATGGCTTCTGGTTAGTGATGACCACACCAACTGCACAGATATGCGATAGATCTAAAAAATAGTATTTTACCTGGCAGTGTTGTCAAATAATTTTTGAATTTAGAATGAAATAGAATAATTTTGGTCAACTTGTATCATACATGTATGATACAACAGTGGACCCTGTGCTTTAACCCAACCCACTTTAACCCAACATTTCCAGTACATGACTGCATCTACCCCACATTGTTTCCATTGAGACATATGTGTGCGTCTTGTATCAACCGACTTGACACCCACAAACTGTATATTCACATATCCATATCAGACTTTTTGCCAGTGAAATATAATTTTGAAATAAGTAAGGCCTAACTACTATCATGACATATTTCATGTAAATCACAAGTATGTCCAGTCTTACCTGTTCTCTTCAGTTCCTCCCCCTTTTTACATTTTTTTTTCTCACATTTTGAACAGACATGGTTGGAGCACAGGAAACCAGGACGGCATGAACATTTTGCATTTGTGGTCGCTGTACACTTGCTTACGTATTCTGCAGATAGACAAGAAATCAACCACAGGACTTCAATATTATAACTACTCTTCAATAGGTCTGTTGAAATAAAGACCTTTTATATCCCTCTTCTATGGGATCAAAACGGGGCCAATACTATTGAGTTGAAAAAGAAAAAGTTGTAAACAAAACAACAATTATTGTAACCAAAAAGCATTCATTCTAAGTTAAGGCTATGTTCACACTAATACGTTTTCATTTGAAAACGCATAACTTTTGCTACGTTTCCGCCTAGCGTCCACACTACTCCGGTGTTTTCGAACCCCTAAAACTAAAAGACTTTTGAAAATGCTGCTGACCCCGTTTTAGTTTGAAAACTCCGGGGTTGCGTTTGAGTGTGGACGGACGCAGACACCCACGTTCGCTTCCTGATTGGGTCTTATCAGTCACAACGTGTCCTTCCCTGATTCGTCACGCCCCTATCACGTGACCCTTTTCAGGAAGAAAACAAACGACAACTTCCAGCGGTTAATTCAACATGGATAACGAATTACAG
>OMLI01073650.1:0-13709 GCA_900302605.1 Rondeletia loricata | reverse complement strand
CTTTGCATTTGTTTTTTGTGTAAATGCTATGGAAGTCAGTCGCTTCAAATCTCATGACTTAGTGAATAATGCAATCATTCTTGTCAAAAGTAATTGTTTTATGGAAAGTAATGTTTGTAGTCCATTATCATCAATTGTAGTTATTGTTGCTATCCATCCTCAGCGTTGTATGCAGGCTGTTACACACTTACACCACAAGGTGGCAACATCAGTTAAAGCTTCTAAACTGCTCATCTCACAATTCCTTTTAGTTTTTGCTTTGTAAGCACTACAGGCAACTGTGAGCATATTTTAAAGCTAGACAATATTTATTTTTAGTAGCTGTAGCAACTTTTGACTGGCCTTTGACGCCTTCCCTTGTTCGCTGTGTAGTCCTTTGTAAAGCCAGAAGCTGAGCGTGTGCTGTGGCTCAGGGCTGAGTGTGATTCCCCTTTTAAGATGCTGATAATGTGGCTGTATCACCTTACAGGGATGGCTCTCCTTACTTAGGCAAAATATTGTATGTTCATTATAAAGTTTTCCAATAACAGCCATCTTTTTTTGAATTTAAGGCAGTGGCAATAACTCCCCCCCCCCTGTCTATAGCTAATCATTTTCTAATTCAAAGCACTCGGCCATATTTGGAGATCATTTGTTGTCAGGGGGAGCAAGGCTAGTGCCATCATTTCGTACTGCCCTCCTAGTCGCCTAGTCATTTTTACAGGTGCTAATAGGCCCTTTTCACTGAGGCCATGTTGAGATGTCGTTGCAGGGTAAACACAGGTGTAATTAATAACATTAAATATGGTCCCATTCAATTTACTGTAGTTGTGTCATAGCCATTCCAGTGGCATGCACAACACTAGGGCCCTGGCCCACCTAAATGGAACAGGATCGCCTAACTTCCGGTATAGTACCGGCTACTTCTGGCTGACTTGACGCAGCTCTCTCTCCTCCGCTTGCATCTCCAGTGCGCTGCATGGGGCTGTAGGGGCGTGTCCACAGTGCAGCACAGAGGAGATGTAACGTTAGGTACACTCCTGCCATTGCCCTTGACCAAGGCATTGGCCTCAGAACTGGAGCTGGTCCCAGGCCGTCCTTGTAAATACATTTTTTTTATTTTTATATATAGTCTATACCAAGATAATTAATACATGTACAGAGCTAATTCACTCTACCAAGACTATTACTCTGACATCTTGCCCTATTGTTCCCCCCTATATATGTTCATGACATACAGGCTGTGTCCCTGATTCTGCAGATTTAAAGTCTTGGATCCCCCTGGTATCTGTGCTGTGGATATAATTTACAGTAGGCCTACATCTGTGGTGCCCATTGCTGTCAAAGTGCCTTTGAGCTGGGCACTGAAGCCCAAGCTGCTCCAGAGGTGCAGCACTAGGCAGTCCTGTTCTCTGACCTCTTAGATATGTGATGTGTGTCTTAGTGGAGTCTGTGAAATGCATGACTGTGCAATTGTCACACATATCACAATCTGACATGTTTTGGGGATCATTAAAGTATCATGTTAACATCTTGTATACATAATTCTACAAAACACAACCAAACTCCTGTTTAATTTTGTTCAGATATTTTTATTCTAATATGACAAAGACATGACAAAAATTTTCAAGAAGTTTTCTTTTAATTAAAAAAAAAATCAAAACACTATTTACTCATGGAACCAAATAGGCTTGTACAACCCACCAGTGCCCTATAACCCAATCCCCTTTCATCCAAACTTTACATGGGTTGCATCAAACATGCCTGAATTTGTTTCAAATGTCTGCTTTGAGGTTAGACAGTTCCAACTGAACTGCAACTACAGCAGAATAAAAACAGTGTCATCCTGACTCATCTCAAGGGAAAGCTAAAGTGCTAAGACAGTCAGAGGTATACAGAAGCATTTCACAAGAACGTTATATGATACCGTTTTTTGTTTTTCATTCAATGAAAAAGCGAAGCAATCAAAACGGGGATGTTTACAGCTTTTATTCAGCCAGTTAGCTGTTGATAGAAGCAGAAAATATACTTCTTTTGGAAAAAGGCACAGAAGACGGACTGAAATTCAACATGCGGTCCGTTTCAGATTCAGACCACAACAGCACTGATCTATTGAAAGTACAGTCCATAAGAGGAATTGTGTGTGTGTGTGTGTGTGTCATCAAGTGTACTGAGCCACAGAAGGAAAGGAGCACAGTTTGTGTGCCCACTGTGTGTCCAGGTGTGTGAGTGGTTTACTGCTCCTTCTTGCCTTCCTGTTTGAGCATGTGCTTGTTGTATTGGCTGTCCGTCTTCAGCAGCTTGTCCCACCAGGTGAACGTGGAGGCATAGTTCCCGACAAAGTTCATATGGTGGAAGTCATGGAAACGTGTGCCGGCGTAGAATGGGATCAGGTGGAGCGGGTTCAGAGGGATGTCATAACCACTGAGAGGGAGGCAGAGAAAGAAGGGAACAATAGTTGGTCACTTTTCCATTCAAAACCTACTGGCAGATACTGCGTAGTTCAGAATCAGTGGGGTGCTGACATAAAATGATCAACCTAGCAGCTGTGTAATGTCTTTCATACAGCCACCAGCTCACCTCATCTCTGGTGTCTCCCCAGATGTATATATGTGTATTTAAATCTTATATATATATATAACATATAAATATAGAGAGAGTAGTAAAGTACAAAATCTTTTTTTATCAAAAAGGATATATATGTAATCCAAACAACTGAACAAATATAAAATAGGAATACATACTAATAAGCCTCCATTAAGACAAACAAGTTCAATGTTACCTAATGATACTGAATGATAATAATATCTGGTGTCCTCTGTGGCCCTCTAGTGGTCAACCTAGGGAGTAATGCTACTCAACGTGTAAAGCAGTGGTGGACTACTGTGGGCAGATGTTTGGAAAATTCAAATGGTGTTCTGTTTTCAGTAATCATAACACATTAGGAATCGTCTAACCGACAGTCGTTTCAAGAGATTTATGTTACAATGCACCCGTTCAGTTCACTTTACAACACTTGAGAATAAATGCATTGCAGTGGTCACTGCCAACAGTAATGCAACACAGATACTAGATGCATGATGGTTACCACCGTACCAGGAGGACGGAGAGGGTAGCGAAGGACAAGATGACACAGAGAGAGTGCATGCACGCATATGCACATACAGTATGTACCTGTGGACATCAATGGTCTCCAGCAGGCGGAAGGCCACCCAGGCCCACAGTAAGGAGACGTGGTTGCAGAAGATCATGATGCCGATGAAGAAACCAGCGCCCAGAATAAGTGTCTCAGCAGGATGGGCATACTCTGCCTGCATGCCAAACGGGGCCTGGGGAACAGTGGAGGGACTGTTATGCGTGTGTGTGCTCACTTTCTCATGTGTGTGTACATGCATGTCTGCCCGCAACGTGCTTACATGACCACAAGAGACAAGGCACATCTCAATGTATTTTGGTTCAAAATGGAGAGGCACAGTGACTGAGTGTGTAAGCCTGTAAGTATGCGTGTGTGTCCATGGTAAGGAAACTGTCCAAAGATTGTGTGTATGTGTTTATCTGTCTTTGCGTGTGTGTGCTTTACTCACAGTGAACTCATGGTGGACCTTATGGATGTATTTATAGATCCTGCGGTGATGCAGCAGGCGATGCAGAAAGTAGTGCCAGGTATCCTCAACAACAGCACAGCCAAGGCACTGGGCCAGGAGGTACGGCCTGGGGGAGGAGAGAGGGAGAGGCGGGTCATTATTATTTTCTTAAATATAATGGACGCAACCATACAGCCATGTAGCCAGGTTTTTAGTTGGGCTGAACCAATGAGCTATCCCCACTGACACATTTGATTGACGGCTCCCACTGGAACTCCATGAAGAAATTCCAGCTCTTCTGATAAAAAAGGCATTTCTAGAGAAAACTAAAAACGTTTCTATGCAACTTTCTCAATTGCGGACTAAAATTTTGACATTTTCACCTGCGACATACTTAGCTTGGGCATGGATTGAACATTTAGACTGATACCATGCCAAACAAATGCAAACATATTGTTGTCTGGCTCATTGTTCTGATCCAGACTATATCGCATTTTACACCATTTTTGACGTCGTTGGCAAATGAGCGTGTAATCGTTGAGTCTACTCTATATGTAGGGTACTTTCAATGTAATGTGGTTACATGTGCATTTCTATTGTTCCACTGACCAGCGAGGCATGGAGTCCCAGTCATAGGGGATGTTGAAGAATTCAGTGAAGTAGTAAGTTCCACAGATCAAAGGCAGCTGGATACAGAAATGGTTGAACAGCAGCATCTTGAAACACCTCCATTGTTTCTCCCAGGTCTCTGGCTTGTCCTGCATGCACGCACACACAGAAAGAAGGATTATTCAGAGCAATTTTACTTCACACTCTTACTTAAATCATATCAAACAGCCAAACACACACACACACACCTGTTGGATCTTGTATTTCTGCATAAAGGGCATGAACTGGAAGAGGAAACTGGGCAGGCAGAAGAGGAAGTAGATGAACTCGTGGACGAAGAGGGACCCCCAGGTGGCAATCTGGAACTTGGTGTAGTTGTCTATCATGTAGCTCCAGGCATGTTTCAGCGAGGGCTGAAAGGGGTTTTCTGGTAACACTGCATCTACATACTCCACTGCAAGGTAGGCAGAGCCCAAGATGTCTGCCGTGCCGTTCACCTCCATGATGGATGATGCTAGGTGACTGCGGGTCTGGGGTGAAGACTGGAAAACAGAAAACTCACATGTAAAACTCTCAAACATGGAGTAGTGGAAAATGTCGTGTGGAAATCACATATGACCGTACTCATTATCAGTCCAGATGGACAATCCAAGAAGTTCAAAAGTCCTTTGCAGTCAATATATAACGGTAGCACATAGAATTCTGCTAAAAAGAATAACATAAAAAATGCCAGCACTGCAATAAAACCAAGGCTACAGAAGAGGCAAATACAAGAATAAAATAGGTAAAAATAATATACATCTGTTTTGTCATGTGAGAGGGACATAAGGAATCAATTTAAATGTATTATTCCACAACAAATACAACAAATAACCCGCAGAAGTCCCACTCAATTTGGAATTAGAATTTAGACTACAGCAAAAATTCAGAAGCTTTAGTGTGCTGCTCATGTATTTGATTGTTTTGTATAATGTTAATTATATTAGTTAATTATATTATTTAATGTTAAGTTAGAGGAGATTAAACATACTCTCCCTCTCTGTGTTTCTGTGGGAGGCTATATGGGCTTGCAACATACAAATCCGAATGAAGGTTGAATGCATCTCTAATATTTGGAGACTGACAATATTATTGGTGTGTTTTCGATCAACACACAGGCCTAAATAGATTTTACAATCGCAGCCAAACATGACTTCGTTCTTCTCTCTTACATGCATAAACACACAGACTACAATATGCGTTTGCCGTTGCAGCGCATCAGTTAAATACTCAATCGTTATTAATTTGTACAATAACGTTGAACCTCACCTTCGTGCAGTGTGTCCCGTCTACCTGAGCGAGAGGCGGCCGGCCGAGTGAAGTGCAGTAATATTCGACAATCTGATTGGCCGAGAGGAGAGGAGACTGACGTCGTAGGGCAGAGCGGCCTCCGTGATTGGCCCGCGGTATGGAGCGATGATAGTGAGACAGAGAGTTTCTACAGCAACGGCCAATCAGAGACGAGCTAGGCTTTCATAACCTTTGAAGTGCTGTACAGACAGTACAGGGAAGAAATGGGGTGGTTCAACCACACGCATAAGTGGTTGGAGAACTTTGCTTTGAGTCATAGATGTGTGGTCTTCCACCTTAAAAGTACAGCTTTAACAGATTATAACACAAATGTATAAACTTTGTAAATATTGTGGAAGGCTGACATAAATCTTGATGAGATAATTTAATAGTATACATTGTAATGAGTAACGTTAGTATCAAACTGATACAAAGTTAGAAGAGGATATGGTCTTTTTCTTTTTTAAATTAATGCTTTTCTGAAATTATAATAGATTTTAGTTTATATTGGTGGTTGTTTGCCTTATGATTATCCACTCTAGGGTAGTTTACCCACCTTTTTATGTGCCACTACATCACTATTTCCTGCTATGCATTCAGATTTTATTTCATTTCATATTTCATTGTTAATACTGAGATTTTACTAATAATAAATTACACACTGTAAAATTATTTGTATATCATATACAGTATATTCCAGTTCAATGTTTTGGCAATGTTAAAAAATAAATAAAAAGAGTATATCATTTCACAGCTTTAAATACAAGAAGCATATTTATTAATGATAATATAAAACAATTAATGAAACATTTCAAAGATCATAAGCCTACATGACATTCCTCAATACACTGACAAGAAACAGCGATACCAGTACTATAGCAATTTTCAATATAGGAAAGGCAAGAGAAAGAGACTGAAAAAAGAAAATCAAGAATAAAGTTTGGTCACTTTCCAGAGAGAAAACAGATTAGTAATGTAGGAAGAGAGTAATAAAGAGAGACAGAAATAAAGAGACATATTAAAATCGGCACATTCATATTAAGTCAGGGTGTGCAGTAGTTAATAGGGTTGCTACACCAGGGGAGATCAAGGAAGAAGAGGATAAGTGTTTACTGTTCAGGGGTAAGAGGTTAGAGGTTGGGACCATGCAGTGAGTTCAGCCCATATCACTTGCTTTTCATTAGTGGCTACAACCACAACAAAGATGGCTGCCAGGTGACAGTAAAGCACTTGTAAATACAACTGTTTTGTCATTTCAAACAGCTTCTCCCTCCATCTGTCACTCTTTTTGGCACCATGAAATGAGGCGTCTCCTCTACCGGAAGAGTTAGTATTCCAGTGAAAGTCTTTGTCTTTTTTATTTTTTTCAGAAGAAATGTGCATTATCTTCTACAACTGCTTCCCATGTGGCTGTTATGAATACATGCGGGCTAGCGCTCAGCTGACACCCTATTACCCATCCAGAGTATGTTCTCAAAGGTATTTCTTTCCCCCAGAACAGAGAGCAAGTCCAACTGTGCTCTGTCCAATAACAGTACAGCAAAAGTGTAAAACATAGAAAAAGAGCAGAAATGGGGAAATAGGGTGTACTTTGACATTCAGTCACTCTCGGACAGCCACACTGGAACACTGTAAAGGCCAAAGATCAGACAGAGTGCGGTCATGCTCTGTGTCAGACCAGGCGTCACCACAGAGACTCAGAGCACGCAAACATACATGCTCACATGTGCAAGCAAGGGAGCACGCACACGTGCAAACACACACACACACACTCGCATACACACTTCTTGGGATGATAAAATAAAGGAGAAAAAAAAGATTACAGTCCCAAATTCTCCTTCTCTGCCTTCCTCTCCCATAGATCAAGAATCGGTGGTCTTTCTCAAAGCCGGTTAATCTTAACATTATGTTAATGTTGAAGTTAACATTGCAGTCATAGTAGCTCCTTATCAGTAGCATTTCAATGGCACTGTAGTGGTACAGTGGTGCTTAAAACTGGTTTGTCCAGTTGGTGCCGCAGTCCTGCCATGAGAGGACAAAAACACGGTTTGATCCCCTTTTGTTACAGCTCCCCCATTCGTTAAGTGCAAAAATCTTCATCATCATCAACCTTGTCATCATGTTCTTCATCTTCATCAGTGCCTGTGGAGGCTGCCTAAGGTCGAAGCATTGGCATCATAGACAGATCCAAGATCAGTATTCAGCAGAAGAATACATTCTGCTTTGAATCAGTGGCAGGCCTCAAGAGCAGTCATAAGGGCTTGTCAATCACAGTCACGCCTGTGATAAAAAAGAATTAGGTTAGGATGATACATCTATATCACCATGGCACCAGTTTCACAAATCACAAATGTTGAAAATGTCCCAAATCTTTGATATATTAGATTTTAAATGGGGAATTTCTTTGCGAAAAAAATCATATCAAATAATAATAATTACTTACCACTACTAGTACTAGTAGCAGCAGTAGTATTAGTAGCAATATCAGTAGTAGCAGTCGTAATGGTTGTAATAGTGGTAGCAGAAATAATAGCAATAGCATTATTAAAGCTGTACTGTAAAAATACACTTGTTCTATCAGCCTAAATCACAAAGTGTGGCTGCAACAGAGAAGAGCGACCCAACCCCCCTGATTGAGACCCTATAAATTCATCCAATTGAAATTCTGGTGTCGGGTATGGACACTTCTCCGCCCACAGGAAGTGACAAATCAAAAATTAAGAGCAAAACACAAACTGTCTGCTAAACAGCAGCGAGTGAGCGCTCCGTCGAGAAAGCTGGACTCACCAACATTATGTGCGAAGTTGCCAAGTGTAGCTTTAATAAAATGTTAACTTGGTGTCACTTGATGGCGCTATGATGGAGCAGTGTGTGAACAATGACCTACACGGTTTTTCAGTGTGTATGTTCATGTGTTGCGTACAGACCTGCATAACTGCGTCCTGTGCTCATGCAGGCAGGCAGTAGTGTCCACTTGTCCGAGTTTGGGTTGTAGAACTCCACAGAGGCCAAGTTACAGCTGCCATCATCTCCTCCCACCACATACAGTATGTTGTTCACAGCACACACACCTGAAACACACACACACAGAATACAGAAGTGCAGAACTGTGCGTGGGATATTTGCTAACAACATTAATGGATACCTTACAGCCACGAGGGCCGTCTCATAACCGAACATGTTCGGTTGACAGACTATCTTCCTTACCTGCGTTGCGTCGACACATGTTCATGTCAGCTACCTGTCGCCAACTGTTGGAGGCCGGGTCATACACCTCACAGCTCTTCCTCACCAATGGGCCGTCATGTCCCCCCACAGCGTAGAGTAGGCCTTTTAACACACCTACACCTGTTGAAGACATTGGACACATGGCAAATAAAACAAAACCACACACGTATCGACGCGCGCATGCACATATAGACACAAACACACACACCTGCCCCACTGCGTCGTGTGCCCATCTCAGCAATGTAGCTCCATGTGTTGCTATTTGGGTTGTAAGCTTCTACTGTACTCAGACATTGCCTGGTCGCTCCATCATAACCTCCAACTGCATACAGGATCCCTGGAAAACACACAAACATACACATCTGCACACAGAATGCACATCATCCATAACTGAGAAAGTGGTAGCTATTTCTAACTAGGGAATGCTGAACCAGGAAATGTATTCACCATTGACGACACCCACTCCCACACTGCTACGTCGGGTACTCATGGGTAAAACATGGAACCACTCATCCGTCTTCGCGTTGTACGCCTCAACTGTGGATAGACCTGCAAACACAAATACAAATGACTGCCATTATCAGCAACGCCATTACCAATCAAATTTTTTGGTGATACTCCACAAAGCAGACATTTTTGTTGATGCTTGACCCCTCCAGTCAAGGGGTCACACAGGGTTAGCTACACAGCAGCACTCCTGGAGCTGCTAGGGACACCGCGTCTCGCTCAAGGACCCAGGCCTTCCAGTTAAAGGATGGTCTCTGCAATCACTACGCCACCCTGCTGCCCAGAAATAATCTTAAAATACATTATAATGACACAGTCACATACACAACACACACACACATACACACACCCACCCACATACACCACACCTATGGAGAACAACAGAAGAATTACACAGGGAATCACAACTACTGTATCTACAATAAAGTCTCACACGCACACAGCATGGTTTAGCAAGGTTGAATGTTGAAATGGCCTCAGAGGGGAAATGGCATGAAGGGGGGGGGGAGACTATACAACTCAAGGATGAGGGTTCAGTCGTATGGAGATAGTTAATGAGGGTTTTCTACCTGCTCTGCACCTCCTGGTGGGGAGTTCAGCCACCTGGTACCATCGCTGCTCCTCAAAGTCATAACATTCAACACTCCGGATGGCCTTGGGAGCCTGGCCTCCAACCACTACCATCACCTAAAACACAACCATGTAATAAGTACTAGTAGCACCATCACATACATGATGATAAAGTAATACACAATCTGGATGGTGTGGAGATGCTACAACCATATGACCTCTATTAGCTACTGTACAACACAACATACATGATTGATTGATTCGTTTTATTTCAGCGTCATGCAGGCTGAGCATCTAGACTGCATGACGCTGAAATAAAACCAAGACACATCCATGCTCCATGTTGCTCTTAGTGTCAGGTGTCAGTGCCTCACTGTTCTAGCCAGGCTTTTCAGATCAAGTTTGCCACATTGTATCCAGTATTTCTGAAGCACATCGGAAGCCTTTCATAATCATCTAATCAAAAGACATTAGCAGAAATGGAAATAACTTTCCATCCATCCTTCTCAGCTCATCAAATAAAGGGCAATAAAACAAGTACATTTAATTTTCAATTTCTCCCAAATCACATAAAGCCTTCTGATGTACCACTGAAGCTTCCTGTGACTATAATACACCTAACCTAACCTTGTTCGTGCACAGAGAGATCTTTGGCTACTGGATAGGGTTTGTGTGACATACGGTTCTGACAAATAGCTGTTCTTTAAAAAACAATATGTTCTTAGTTTAGATTTATACCAAATATCAACATACAATTTTTCTATATAAATAAGGAATACTTTGTATTTAATATCCTGTATTTGGTGGCTTCCTGGTGGCTCAGTTGGTTAAGGGGCATATTATGTACCCGCAAAGTCTTGGGTTCAAATCCGGCCTGCGCCTTTTGATGCACATCACACTCGTCTCTCTTTCCTGTCTCTCTCTATACTTTCAACTATCAAATAAAAACAAAAATGCAACAACAAAAAAATCCTGTATAGAAGACCATAGTGTATTTATCAACCTAGTTGTACTTTGCACATCTATGATTATGCCAATGCTGCTACCAACTATGCCAGTGCAGCTACACTGGTACAATTCTGCGGCCTTGAATTTATACTTTCAGTGCGTTTATGTTTGGTATATTGGCACACAGTAAGTCTTGCCTGCACTATAAGTGAGGTCCTGTTACCATTTGTCCTGCACCAGTGTCTTGATTTACCACAAGTCTCCATTGCAAACACCATCCAGCCACAATAGCCAACATATTGTGCAGATCAATTATTACTTGTCCTCATCAACTAAGAGTTGTTCTTGTCTCCTTTGTTGTGAGGATGCTTAGTAGAGAGAGGCTGTGTGCATACCTTAGGACAGCAGGCTGGAGTCCTCATGCGTGTACGTGCCGTCTTCATCAGGGCTCTCTGGTCAGCTGGCAGCAGGTGGTACTTCATGGCCTCAATCAGGTAGTCTTTACACGCACTGCTATTTTTAATCAGGGACTCCTCCTCCACCCGCTAACATACAGTAGACAATCAGTGAGAGCGGTACCAATCAGCCAAGGGGATGTACATATTGGTATTGGCACAGATCAGCTGATAATGTGGCACAGAGGTATTTGTTGTGATATGAATATCTGAAATCAAGGGGAAATCCACTCTAAACGTAATTCAAATGTTATTCAGTGTGATCTTGACTGACTCGATCAACATAAACTGCTCTTTCCCAAAGCAACAAACAAGAATATCAAGACTGAAGTGATATTTTCTGGAGCTGCTCTACTGACTCAGTCAGTTCGCAGATTCATAAAATGTTTCTATGAGATTTTACACCTACAAAATATTTTTATGTCGATTTTACCTTAATTAACCTTATGTCATAATAATGCTAATAGAGCAAAGAGATGAATCATTATAATTTGTAAGTTGCATAACATCCTATTGTGTTATGCACAGATTGTTTTACAAGAGGGCAAGTGCAGCCAAAAAAGTTAAAATCACCCACATTTATTTTCTTAGCCATGTAAACAAACAGTCCAACAATACATATGCAGAGCATTCTCGTCACAACCGCCTGGCTCCATCGTGAGTCAGAGGTGAGCAACTACTAAATTAATTCTGTTGCTGTTAAATTAACAAAAAAGGCGAGCTTGACTGACGTGCATCAATTTAAAAAAATGCCTACAATCAAAAGTGTGGGACATCTTTGGATACCCAGAAAATAAGAATAGGTGCACGGACAAAAATGTAAATACTACCTGGCTCCAACACTTGACTAAAGAGAAAACACAACCAACTTGGTAAGCCACCTGGAAAAGCAACTCTTTGTGCCAAATTCTAATTTGGGACATGCTTCCCAAGCAATGTGACCGCATACCTAAATAATCTATACCAGCCATAGTTTCTCTTTTATACTCAAAAACAGTGTTCGTGGGACAGGGAATGTTATTGTAATATATAAAACTGAGATCAATGTATCCCTAGTTCCAAACCAGAAAACATACTCATATATTTAGGTAGTTTACCATTTACTGTCACTTGAGCAACTCCAGAAAAGGTCACTTGATTACATCAAAGATTGAAAGTATTCAATCATCAATATATAGCCTGTCAAATGCCAACATTTAATATTTAAACATTATTTGGCAAGAAGTGACAGATGGTGGGTGATTACACATTAAGTGATACAAGCTGCACATTTAATTATGTTTTTTTTTGCCATCCAACTGTTTCAACAGTGGTCAAAAACTAGTTGAACAATATCTAAACTAGATACCTAGCAACATGTCGCCTGGATATATGTTGCCTAACAATGGCAAACGTGGAGATAGATTTTTTTTACTTGCCTTGGTAAAAACAACAAATGCTAACAAAGGTTAGCACTTAACATTTTCAAACAGATTTTCAAGGATAGAATAGTACAAAAACAACAGACCACTCAAGGTTGTGTTGTGGTCAAAACATCATGACTATGATCTGGTTGCACGCACGAGCCACAGGCAAGTGATGTTACTGACAACAAATTACCTTGAGTGTTCTATTGCTTAAATCTTGACTCAGCTGTCTAAGGTCATATAATAGCATATGTGAATTCAGTTTAAGAGTGGGCTTGCAGAAACAGACACCCATACCTGCACCAGGTATTCTCTGGAGAGGAGGGGCAGGCGAACATGTTCCATCAGGTGAGCCAAGTGTTCCTGACGGACATCTTTATCATGGTTGACCCAAGCAATCACTGCTTCAAAAACCTACACACGAACGTATACACAAACTTTAACCATTTCAACTACAAAAACACTCAATTAATTTGGTTGAGCTTTACCATGCTATGCTATGCTGTGTGTAGGGGTTTTTGTGTGTGTGTGTGTGTGTGTATACCTTCTCCTCTGTGGGGATGGTGAGTTTGTCACTGGCAATAAGGCTGGACACTTGCTCCATGCCCAAGTTGAGGAACTCTTCACTTCCAACCACCTCGGTGAAATGTTGCTCTGCCAACACAAACACTAAACTTAACAGACTATTTTGTGGTTACAGATTAACTTTGCCATTTTCCATGTCAGTGTTTCCCTCTCATTTCCACACTCTTCATTTCCATTAATTACAACCTCTCACTTGCTTACTCTCTTTTCTACTTCCCACTTCTTCTCCTGCATTACCGGCCGCCTCACCAGTTCTCATTCTGTCTTGTTCCGTCCGCTCTCCCACATCCTCCAGGACACATATGGCCCATTTTAGTAGAGCATTAAGAACTGTCACACTATCTCACACACACACACGCACACGCACACACACGCACACGCACACACACACACACACACACACACACACACACACACACACACACACAAATATAAAATACAACTATCCCAGGAAGGTTGCCTCCTTCTTCTATGCCTAGAATGGCAAGGCTACGGCCAGGCTCTGTTGA
>OMLI01073645.1:0-14109 GCA_900302605.1 Rondeletia loricata | reverse complement strand
ATAAAAATATAATATAATATAATATAATATAATATAATATAATATAATGGGGAGATTTCCTTATTCTAACCAATTTTAACCAATTTTGGTACAGATATTGTTCATCAAGGGTTTACACTATAAACTAGTGAAATCTTTTTGTATTTTGCAACATGAATCTTGAGGAATCTGTAATATAGTAACTTAAAATGTTGGTTCTGTTCCGATTACCATTTATGTGATAAAAACAAGCTCCTATAATTACTAAATTGATCAATGAAGTTATCTTATAGGTCATGTTAGGCCTTTACAATATTATTCCAACAGTTGAATAATGAACAAGATAAAAGGTGAATAAAGAGAACACTTACCTCTAAGCACTTCATGCTTAGAGGTAAGTGTTCTCTTTATTCAACAAACATCATCAGAAACATCATCAGAAAACAAAATGTAACTGTAAAAACAACATTAAATGCAACTCACCAGCAACAGTAAGACCTCATGTGAGCCAACAGAATGAAAATGTAATAGAAAACCTCCAAATGCATGAACATCCTGGCAGGTGAGAGGGATGACAGTGGCTCTGGAGCCCTTCAGAAGCCTGCAGACAGTCTAGCGCTGGAGAGGACACTGAGCTACCAACATAGAAACCCTCACTATAGGCCTATAGCGAGATTCAAGGAGGGGGCTCTGAAATGGAGCCGCTCTCGTCCCAACAAGAGATTATCTGCTTAATTAAAGATTTTCCCCCTTCTTACTCTCTCGGCCAATCAGAAGTATTGCACCCATGAGAGACTGAAATGATCAAAAGGGCACCCTGGGCCTGCAGGGACGGCCAATGGTAGGCTCTCCTCCACCCATGAGCAAAGGAAGATCTGTTTAATCCTATACGAAAACTGTAACACTGATCCCTTGAATTTCAGGCCGTTTATTTAGGCTATCTAACACACCACGTTGAAAGACCCGTTAACTGATTGTCACGGATTAGTAGAAGATATAGTCCCCTGGATGACGAATTGTTATTTTGATAGGGCTCCAAAAATTAGGCCGTTTGTTCTTGAGGAAATAATTCATGCGGTTTAACAAAGGTGTGATTAAATCAATGTTTATCACTCTGAAACACAGGGCCTAACAGGCAATGGGATCATTCAATTTCTCATTTGACCATCTCAATTTAAAAAAGCCTCACTGAATAGCCAAAGCAACGTCGGCTGGTTCATTTCGGAGAACAATTTACATCCACAAAGAGATCAGTAGTCCTACATATAGGCTACCTTCTTCAAATCACCAGCTATCTATGACAAAAACAGTCTGAATTAGTTTAATCATGTGGCTACCATTTTTTGTATATATATATTTTTTTTTCCAGATCTACGAACTACTTAATTATGCTGCCTATCGAAAATAGTCGTAGGAGTGAATGGGATTTGGCAATTGCTTCAACAAAGAGCACACTCCTCGAAAATGAGTTAATACAATGGTGATAATTCAGTTTACAGGGGGCTTTTCCGGAGAATTTGAACGCATCCACATTAGTTTGCTATTTCAAAACAATAATACCAGCGCATTTGCGGTGAAGTGACCTGCAAACTGCAACCTAACCAAAACGTGCCATATAACATCCTTCCTTCTAAATTAGGTTCATCTCTTTCTCTCTCTCTCTCTCCTTTTTAATATTAGAGCCAAATAGCCCTATAACGAAAACTCACTATTAGAATCCTATAGGCTATTCCTGTATAATTACTTTATATGGACATTAACATAATATAAGGTCGTTTGTATTTATTTGGTATTGTATCACTATAATATTCCGATATTTTTCATATATAATATATAGATTGCAATTTTGCTGTGATATTTGTATCTTTTCCTTTTTTCATTTTCGTAAGGGTGCTTTTCGAAATTGTTTAACTTGTTTAAGAGATTCCTCACCCAGCTCGCTTGAATGAACTGACATCCTAATATAGGCTATCCCCCCAGCAGAAAATAAAAGGTAGGGACTAAAGGCCTAGCCATTGATCAGATGGGTATTTGCATCACTAATCCAGACGGTACCTACCTAACTTTGGATAAAGGGTTATTCCCTAATACCCCCGTCTGACCTTTAGGTCCCTTTCCTTTGGCGTTGGCAAGCCCTTTGGCAATCTTCCTGTGTGCAAATTAGGATTAGAGGAAAGTGATTTGGGGCTCTTCTGAGGGATGTTTTTGGATTAAGATTTCAGGAGGAATGACGAGCCTAAAACAAAAAGAAGACAAGAAGACCCATCCTGTTGTTTTAGCTTTTTCAATAAACGAAAGTAGTTTAGTAAGATTCCGTCACAAAAAAGTAGCCTACTAGCCTATAGGTCACCCCCAGCACGCACGCACGCACACGCGCGCGCGCGCGCGCACACACACACACACACACACACACACACACACACACACACACACACACACACACAGAGAGAGTGCGAGCGACAGAGAGCACAGACTCGAGGAACCTCAGCAAACAAGGTTTCACAGAAATATGTGCAAAAATAGCGGGACTTCTATATATAGTCCATATTTTGTTCTGACATATATAGCCTAGCATTGATTCGCCTACCTACCTACCCGCCTCCCGCACACACACACCTGGCCTCCACCGTGAGCATATTGTGCGCATCATTGGACATTCAAAACTTGAGAAAAGGTATATGTGCGCATTACAAACTTGGGTGTGGTCGAGCAAGACCCATAACCTATGTCAATCTAATAGGTTATGAAATCACATTTTCCTGAATAACATCAGACTATTGGACAGCATCACATAACCCTGACATATTTAACAAGTCGTTTTATGTTGCACAAGCGCTCTGCAGAGTTTCGCAGTGCTGGCGGTGTGACCACACTGAAGTGTCTGGGCTAAAAGTGGCAGTGTGACCACAGTGAAGTGTTACATGCCGCGGAGAGGATGGTCTGACAGCCAGCAGCCAATGGAGAGAGGGCTGATGTCACTGTTGAGGCAGTGGTGCGACCACTACATCTGGACTGGACTCAAGACTGGCTGCTGCACTCTGTCCCGTAGCGCAACAGTTTGGCATGTTGCTATTGTCCGTTTTGTCAAATAGAGTCTTTGCCATATCACCTTGTTTTTTACTTTTACCTATTTGTAACAAAAAAGTAGTGCTTTTTCTTTAACTTGCCATAAAGCTACTCTCCAGTAGATGGAGCAAATGCACATGTCCTTAAAAAGGTTGTAAGGCTGAGAGTATTGCTGATTAGATATCAATACTAACATGCTACTTTATTGATCCCAGTAAGGACATTTTCTTGTTGCTTGCCCCTCCTCCAAGCAGATCTGCGGTCAGGGTCAGATACAGAGCAGCACCCCTGGAGCTGGCAGCTGATTCAGTGACTTGCTCAAAGACACTTCAGCAGGGCGGATGCTTGCTGACAGGGGGGCTTGAACCCGGCTCATCCGCTTGAAGGATGGTGTCTCTAACCACTAGGCCACACTGCTGCCCCCATCAAGGAAACAGACTTAAATGCATGACCATATTAACCAACTAAAAGAGTTCGGGAAAGACCATGGCTGATCAGTTATGTACTACAAGGGTGGACACAAAGCTGTAAAGCAGCAGCATGGCATTTTGTATCTACAGAGAGCCATCCTCATTCAGTTGAGCCTCAATCCTACAGAGCAGACGGCTCCCGTGTTAAACCAACGTCTGGAAGTATTTTAAATATGCACGGTGGCATCACATAGTTGTCTTACAACATTGTGCGATGTGTGTGATAAGTGAGCCAGCAGAGGATGATCCCCCATCAGCAGGCATGCAGACAAGAGAGCATTGTTACTATTAGCAAGTACAAAAGGTCGAAAAACAGGATTCCTTGAAGGGAGAGGGAGACGTCGGAGATGCTATCCGCACCTTCGAAATGACTCAGCAAGATAAAAAATATGAGGACCATTCTTCCAAAATCAGAAAAGTGGTTGATAGTTGTTAATATGTTGTTGTGGGATGATTTGGGAATATATTTGTCGCTGTATATGGCTTATTAACATAGGTTTCTGTACTTAAGTGTTCCGTTTTTTGGGTAGTTTTTTTTATAATACTAACACATAATAACATAAATACATAATAACACAAACTATGCCACCTTTAGTCACCAAGCCACTGATGAACACAGAATGTTACAGAAATGGCATGACAGTCCATTTTTTTTAAATTCAGTTTAGGAATAAGGAGTATTACAGGATTCCAACAAAAACGACAGCAAAACATACTTTCCCACAAATAGAAAATTTGGTTTATTTATGGTAGCTACAGTGGGCAAAAAACATTCCTTGAAAAAATTTGCCAGTTTTTAAGGCATTCAGACTTGAAGAAGTTAACACTGTAAAAATAACTGCACTGAAAAAGAGAAAGTCTGACAAATATTACAACAACGTCATTCATGAGATAATAACAAGTTTGGATCTTGTTTTAGAACAAAATATCTGTTTACTTATGCAAAAGTCAATTCATCATTTCACATCAGATTTTTAGGATTCAGTCAGTGGTTCCTCTTATTCATTATAAATTACAGAAGGGATTTCAGTTTATCTTGTGTTTTTTTTTTACAAATAGTAGACACTGAACACAACACAACTGTGATTGGACAGCAAGTTTAAGCCTACTCATTTCCATAAGTTGCACTTGTCTTTTATTTTTTTATTTTTTTTGACAGGTGTGCCTTGATGTGCAACTGGAGTACATTTACCCTCATAAGGCATTTGGGCAAGAGTCCTGTCAAATGTTTCAATAATATGAGATGACACATAAGGTAAATACACCAATATGCTATACATGCCAGCCTCATTGGCCTTGTCTGAGGGAGAAGGAGACCAGAGACAGTCATGTCTCATTTTCAACTGCAACAATTATCTCTCTTTTTAGATCAAGAGTGAGACGTCTGTTTCTATGTTTCAGTGCAGAGGTGTCTCGGTGAAGGGGGTGGACAATCACAGCTTCGGGCGTTAAACCGAAGTCACAGGCACCTTCACTACTCAACCAGAGCTATACACTGTGTTATACACAAATTGTAAGATCCAGAGAATTTCATCCTCTAAGAAGTCTTTCATTAAGAGCACCTTGGACAGGAGACGACTGGTATGTAATTATCACAAAGTATAACGCAGCTGAACTGCATTTACCCAGTGTTGCTCTGGTATGATAAATGGGGACAGTTCCATAGTATGTTGACTATCTGGCTGTTGGCCTTGAACACAGCAGCTTATGGTTTAGTAAGACTAGGCTACTGGCTTACTGAAAATAAAGAAAACTTTAACAAACAAACAAAACGGAACAAATAAAGACTCAATTCCAACCCCCTGGAATGAAGCAAAGCACTACTGATAGATCCTTACAAGTTAGAGCAAAAAACCCCAATTGGACAGACGCATGATTAAATGTTGCCTGTAGAGAAACCTCACCATTAAAGTGTTCGCTATAGATTTCAAAGAGCCACAGAGTATTAATAAATAGCACATGAATAAATAAGAAGTTAATCATCTCTAATCACTGCTTTGACACACAGGCCACAGACTTGTTTGGTTGGCATATTGTCACCTAATAGGCCATTTAAATCCCAATCTGCCTGTTTCATTCGGATAGTGCCTGTCTGATATTATGGTGAAAAGGCTGTGCTTGCATGCCTAGCCAAGTCACTGGCTGTGGCCAATAGTGTGTGAAGACATTTCAAAACATTTACAAAAAAAGCACACAGACACTGTATGGAAAGGTCTAGGACCGTTTAAAGCCAATATTAGTCTCAGGAACAGGTTTAACTCATGAACAGAAGCAGAGATATAACCCATGGCAATCACCACAATCACACTACTGCCCCACCAAAATGCTGCTATTACTGTTGCTACGTTCTTTCTTGGTTTGACAAGCTGGTATCTATTACAGAGACTGTAACTCGTGTAACTCAGCCACTTTTGTTGCTCCCATCACCTGTTCGCTGCACCCGAGCAGTGATCACTTCCTTTGACACCCTCTTGCAGTCCTTGGCCAAACCTAGGAAGCACATGAGGTCGATAAAGGCGGTGGTGATGTTCAGCTTGTAGCCAAACTCACTGGTGGAATAGTCAAAGGGGAATGTATGGTGGTAGTTGTGGTAGCCCTCCCCTGGAAACCAAGAA
This sequence comes from Rondeletia loricata, assembly GCA_900302605.1. Taxonomy (NCBI): domain Eukaryota; kingdom Metazoa; phylum Chordata; class Actinopteri; order Beryciformes; family Rondeletiidae; genus Rondeletia; species Rondeletia loricata. The sequence continues at coordinate 7,979 of OMLI01073645.1, read as the reverse complement.
GAGGGACAGATATTTATCGTTATGCTAAATGTTGACAAGATCACAGACATAATGTGAAACAGGAGGAGAATGTGCACTGATTAGCAAGTAACTGAGTTCATATGAGTCGATCCAATTTCAAAGTGATAGTGGTGGGCACAGTTGCAATACACCAATATCGGTCTATCTCAGGGAAGCTAGTGAATGTTTAGGTACAACAAAAGGGCTATCTTGCTAGCAAGCTTGTTAGATTTATCAGCTGTGAGACGAGAGGGAGTTTTGGACAAAGGAGTGTTAAGTGAAAAAGCCTGGTGAAATTATTTTACAGTGAGATCAAAGTTATACTATCAGGAGTTGAATTAAGATTTCATCTTTTTTTATCAGTTACAATCCTTAGAATCAGAACCATACCATAAGCAGATTAGGTCAAATGAATGGGATAGATTTGTATTAATGCAAACATAACTTATAATAAAGGATTCCCATAGCCAGTGGACGCACTCCTTCCTTACCTATGGCGCTGAATGCAACGAATCGGTTTTCCCTCGGGTTGATGGTCTGGTCATAAGGCCTGTTGCCCCACATGTGTGCAGCGCTATTGACCAGCCAGGTGGCATTGAGCACCAATGTGTATCTGATGAGTCCAGGGACGAAGTATCCCACACTCAAGGATTCACCCCACAGGTACCAGGGCACCAACATGGGCACCAGGAAGCACATGATCACCACGGAAAGTTTGTAGTGCCTGAGATGAGAGACGACAATTAGAATTGATCAAACCATGGTGAGGTGAGAACGTCTGGATCATCATCATATTGTTCATCAGTGCCTGTTGTTTACAGAACAGGCACTTGATTGATAGAACAAAAACAAAAATCCCCACCCTAACCATGTCTGCTAAAAAAAATAAAAAAATAAAAAAATCCCACACCATTAAGTGAGTGAGTGGGCAATTATAAACATGTTAATATATCTCCAAACAATTTGCACTGGGCCTTCTGATCGTCTGGCTCTGGTGAATGTTAATCCCCACTCCCTGAGAGCAGCATTGCAAATCTGGGACTGCTTCCAGAGTAGACATGCTGACAAATGGCCAGTCATTGCACACTGTGTGGGCATGGTGTGATTTGGTCCCTGGCACAAATGGCATCCCTATCACTGGGTCTGTCCCCAAGTTGTTTTCATGGCCTCCCCTGACCCAGATTACAGCTTCCTGTACAGCTTGGGCCAGAAGGGAAATGATTTTCAACCACGAGACATGTGCGCACACACACACAGCTGTGGAACAATAACTGAAGCGGTGGAACGTGTAAGAGGAGGTCTCATTCCTTCACTCAAGTGTCGGTAATGCGGTTGTGCATTTTCTCTAGCCTCCAGTAAGTGAAAACACCAGTATGCATTTACATCATGACATGAGTCACATGCAGTCTATCTTGATGTACATTCTTTTCATTTTTTCTAGTTCAAGAAGGCTGGAATTTATTGTTCAGATGTTTTGAGCTGTTGTGAGCCTAATTCAATAACACATCTGTCGTGGGAGGAGACAGTCCTAACACCAATAGCCCACCGCTTCCCTTTTGATAAGCTTTTGAAGCGCTTATCTGAGGCTGCATACAGTAGAGAACCTTGAAAGTTAAAGTTCTTTACGGCTCAGCTGCACCGGGTGCGCTTCTGATCCGTCCGTTTCTTATTATAGTCATGTATCACCATGTCAGTAAACAAAATAGAGGATACATAAACCAATGTCACTTAGATAAATGTTGGAGACGAGGTTGTCTATGGAAAGCCGCTGAGAAGCCTTCTATTTGGCTACAGTACACCTACACTCTAAAAAAAGTGACATAAATACCCTATATGGTTCATTAATGTTCCTCACAGTACAACTTGAGTCGTTTGTGGAAACATTTGCAAAACTAGATAATTGTGTTCACTTAAATGTTACGCATGCTGTGTAGTTTAAGCTCAGTATTTGTTCAGTCCAAATCTTCAAAATCTTCAACACATTTGACAAGGACTACAGCGAAGAGTACGTAAGGTGACGACAAAAACAAAAAGGTTCTGTGAAGAAACAAACAGCAGCACACCAGGTGCTCCGAGTAGCGCCTTGTTTACTTACCGTCTCTGGAACATAACCACTTTATCGGCCTTCAGGTCTGCCAGCTCCAGTTTGCGACCCTTTTCAATGACATCGGGATGCTTGCGAACCAGCAGCCAACCAATGTGGGCAAAGAAGAACCCCCGCAGGGCATTGTGGGGGTCTGCATCCGTCTCAGAGTACTTGTGGTGCACACGGTGGTCCCTAGCCCACTCATAGATGTCATTCTGCACACACAGAGACAGAGTGAGAGAGAGAGACAGACAGAGAGAAAAGGGTTAAATGCGGGGCGATCATAGACATGCATGCCTTAGACATGCAACACATGTTTCAGATCACCAGATTAAGGGAAGGGATCATCCGCAAACAAAAGAATAAATGCACATCACTCAGATTAAATGTGTTGCTAGCACTGTTGCAATATTTGAGATTGGATGCCATCAGAGTCATAAACAGAATTCCCACATTATTTTTGAAATGCCAAGTCAACTCTATAACAAGTGCATGTGGTGAGTATTAAGCACAAGAACAGAATAAATCCTTCGGCAGCATAAATGGGAATACATGATTTCATTTCCCATTGATAGAATATTTTCCATTTTAGTTTTCAGTCTTACCTGAAAGGCCATGGAGTTGGCAAGAGCGAGGAAGACTCGCAGGGGAACGGAAGCCTTGTAGGATCTGTGGCTCCATAGTCTGTGGGCACCAGCAGTCACACCAAGAGCGCTGATGAGGAAGCACACCCCAGCTAGAAGAGAGAGAAGAAGGGGTGGATACAGATACCGTCAGGGAAACCGCTGCCACTACACTATGATCAATTTTACACCCGCCGCAGTCACGGGGGCATCATGTTCTTTCCATTCTCCAAGCCTCTCTATCCTGGGGGAGTTGCTCATGTTGAGAGAGATGGGACAGGTCTGCCCTTTCAAACTTGTTGTCCTAAAACTTCTGAATGAGTTTCTATGTGAAGCCAGACAAGGCTACCAAGGATCTGAGAACCGGGGGCCTGCGACGAAGAACATTATGTTGCGGTGCCACGCAGCTCACAATGGGATGCCTATTGCAATAGTGATTGTGCTTTGTCTTCCCCAGTGAAATAATATGCAGTTTAGCATTGCAAAGCGAGGGGGGGAAATTATGCAAGTGTCAGAGTGGAAACAAAGTTTTGACTGTTCAGCAATTCAAATTCATGCCTCTACAGTGTACCTATTAAAAAGGCACACATTTGAATTATTCTGTAACCGGTTTGGTCAACTGAAATGCAGATGTTTATAGCCTACCATAGATTTGAGCTCTTGAAGGTGGGCTAAAATAGACGCTTATAGGCATTTGTTTATAAATGCACAACATTTTCAGGCCGACCTCAAATGACTCACAGGCCCATTCAACACTAGTCTATTCACTTGGACACGAGCAGTGTCACGCCGGCCGGGCTGTACCCACACTGCAGTGAACACGCTGTTCAGCACATTCTGTTCCCTCGCTGGGTTCCTGCCTCGCAGGGAGGAGACAGCGAGGAAAAACCAACAACGTGCTGCACAGACTGTACTCTGGGTGTGTGTCTGTGTGTGTGTGTGTGCTGTAGCCGAAATACTTACTCCAGACAAGGGTTAAAGCCGATGCGGAAGGAATGAGTACCAGTCCATAAAGCGACGCGACGTGTAAAAGCGACATCAGTATGATGTTCCTCCACACCAGCCTCATCGGTGGCTTCGGACCCTCTTGTTCTCTGTAGGTGTCGTCAAACACGTCCTCCACCGTCGATGGTTCTGCCATGGCATCTCCGTTCTGGTGCTTGCCGGTGTGATGGTTCCTGCTCGCGGTGTCAGTCATTTTGCAACGGGATTCTGTAATGCGCAGCCAGAGAGAGAGGGAGGGAGGGAGAGAGACAGAGAGGAAGAGAGAGAGAGAGGGAGAGAGGGAGAGGTGTTGTTCAGTTAAACAGCCCAGTCCCCAAAAACTACAGCTACAATACATGCGATGCAAGCTCTTTCACACAGCAGGGTGCAGACAGGGTGCAGGCGGCAGTCAGCTGTTCAAAATGTACACTGAACTCCCCCATTTGATATAAATGGCTGTGCCTACTCACCGTGTATGATGTGCTCGTCACCCACTTTAACTAATGAGGAAGTTGTGAAAGCTGTCGAGGCCCCGTTCCGACGCGTAGCCTGATGTCACGCTGTGATGTTGGTTACCAAAGCGTCTTCTGCCCTGTTCCGACGTCGTTTTATAGCAATTGGTCGAGAGGGAATTGATGTAACTAGCCCTCTTATATCTCATTGGCTGCTTGCTTATCTGATGTTCATGTTTTACCACCCTTTGCTGCAAGCCTTTTTTTGTTTTTTTCCCCTCATTCAGTGTTTGATCATGATAATTTTTGTAAAAATTACACAAGTAGGGCGCTGGCTTCTATGTTTTTCCCCTTCTGGGTGACTCAGAGTAATTTCTCAGCTGCAGTCCAGACTAGAAGTAGGGCATTGTTTCAATCGCAGTGATAACAATGGTGTTTGGCAGTGGTCCAGGGTCCTCAGGGGTCATTCAGGGTTAGCCTACTTTAATTTCACTACTATCTCAGTCCGGAGAAGGGAGTACTAGAAGAGCACAGGACTCACTGTCCCCACTGTTACCGCTCCCCCTACAATATACTGTTATGTATTTCTGTATATAATGTAACAACAAAACTCTTCTCAGCTGGGGAGTATCTCAGACAGAGTCTTATCAAGTGGGCCTCTGTCGTCTAATGTATATCAATTTGGGGGTGTCTGACATGGAAAAGGTTTGGTGTAGGCAGTTCAGACGTGCCTGTAAGTGCCAAGTGCCCCTCAGATTAAGAAAGCATTTCCAAAGGGAACACGCAATCATCTTTAAAGAAGGCCAAGAAATAATTGAAAAACTCAGTCTGATGGATCATCTACTGTTTTATTATGGTTCATTATGGTTTCCTTATGTCTTGAGAGCAAAGCTAGGGTCACCACTTGGTCTTTATGTAGAGATGGTAGTCCTTTTAGCTTAATGAACACAGTTTCTGTTAGTATTGAATCAAACATAGTTGTGTTATGATGATGATAATAAGATACAGGCTGCAGTCTGGCAGGGAGATGAGGCAGATAATGCCATTTGAACCCAAGCAAAGAAACAGAAATCATGTTTTTGTAAACAACCTTAAAACTTACATTAATAACCAATGTGTCAATTTGTTTCAGCAACATTAACTTTGCGACATTTATTAGGGATATTTACAAAATTTTCATTCCATTACTAAAAAAAGGCTCCAGATGTATTTAATGTTCATGTTTTTCAATTCAATGAAACATTGTTTGTCCAGTGCATTTTTTTTTATTTTTATTAAAAAAACAAAACAGATACAGATTTTTGGAATAGTGCACTTTTTCCATTGTCGGCCCACTCCTTTTAGTCTTTGTATGCCACTGGAAGATTATTCCCAACTTTTTGTACATTGAACCCTGTTGGCCTGTTGTTAGTTAGGGGTATTCCATGCTCCCATGTGTTGGCAAGAAAAGGCAATTCACATGTAACACACCCAGTCTAACAAACACAATTAACACTATGTGACCTATTGGAACTATACGTGTCAGGCCCCAAAGTCAAAGTCAAATGCTTTATTTGAGTCCACAAAGCAATTACAGTGTAATCCATAAGGCTTTATTTGGTTAGATGAATAACTATATTGCGCAACCACGACATACTGTATCTACTAAACAAAACAACACCAAATCAATTTCACACCTGATACTTTTGTTCTTCAAATTGAAATTTTATGCTTGGGATGGATGTATTGTTGAAAAATTTCTAATAGGGAGTTAATCTTATCATATAGGTAACCCATACCAATTGCCCTGTACTTCAAGTAAAATTCTCTAACTGAAGATGACTGTTTTTCATCGATACATGTGCTTATATATTAGTGGCTTGAGTCATGAGCAAATGGCATGTTTAGAAGACTGCAATCTGATATGGCTGATTACAAATTGTAATCTGTTGCAACCACAGATCAGCTCATCTGATACCATATCATGCAGCAATAACAGGAGTCACTGACAGCCTGTCTGACACAGGGCCATGAAGACTTCAGTATTCACGTGACTATCCCCTTGACCCCAGCTAGTATCTCACTCTTTTCTGAACGAGTACAGGTTCAGTCCCATGGAATATTTGTGGTTTTGTAAGTTACAACGGTTTCAAAACACATTGGAGAAGTGCAAATACAAACCATAAACCATGTAAAACATGGTTGTGAATTGTGTTTTTTGGTAGATATGCATTTCCAGTAGAATACATCCTAAAAAATGTTTTTCCTCAGATGTTGACATGAGTAGTCAAAGATAGAGTAGACAGAGGAGTTCTTTCTGAATACAAAAAGAGGAATGTGGGAGAGTGTGTGAAAATCTGCAGCCAAGGTGTGAAGATTCAAAGTGAAGGTTACATTTTCACAATATAACTTTTACTAAGTTTATCTACCATTCTTTCTGCTAAACCTCACATGGCCTTTGGTTTGGTGCCTCAGGACATGAGCATCATCATCCCATTAGTTCACTCAAGAGAAAAGAACACGCTATCTTCAAGCCAAGGCCGCCTTGTCGCAATGTATGATGACATAAACAGTAGTAACCTCTCAGGAACAAAATCTGGCCTCTCATACTGTACTTTTGTGAACTCCGCTAAAATTGTGACCATGTGCAATTGTGCAACAGTGATATTTAGCTAACTTTGCCCAAAAGGATGGCTCTGGAGAAGTTAAAATGGCACCATCTACTGTATAAATACAGCTGCTGCAGGGTAGACAAAGGGTAGCAATACTAATCAAGCATTTGTCTCTCAGAACAGAAAAATTACATCCCATTGCTGAGTTTTAAAGAAGTGTGGTAACTGGTTACACACATAACCATTACCATCTAGCACATCCATTTATCCAATTACCTATTAGCTTTCTAAAGCAACCAGTTGATAATAATAATAACTTTATTTTTATAGCACCATTCATACATAGAATACAACTCAAAGTGCTCTACATAAAATAAATGGATTAAAACAATCAACAATGTAAAGCAAAATCAAAAATACAAGCAAAAGCCAGACAGAAATTAAAACAGTATGCTTTACATACGGGGTTATCTGTGATTATCTGTGATCAACCATGGTGATGTTTTACCACGTCTTCTTTTCAGCCCTGAGTGGAGCTACTTTATCTAGTGCATTAGCCAGATTACTATTAAATGCATCAACCATTTCATCTACATAATTACCCGGACTATATGGATCAAGAGTTTACAAGCTCAGACAATTTAAGTTCTGCAGTAGCGTCTAGAGACGCCACTTTTTAAGTGTAGAATCCTTTATATGCCTGGCTATAGTTAAGAGCGTCAAAGAGCACAAGAAGTATTTGCTATCTCTCAAAAAGTAGCACCAGTTCACAGTAGTGTTGTGACGTTCGCGAACGATCCGATTCTTTTGAACGGCTCTTTGGTACGAACGAAGGGAACCGAGTCATACTTGGTGGGAGCCGTTCTTTTTATCGTTCGTTGTGCCCATTTCACTGCCTGCCCTAAATCCACTCCCCTTTACGTGATCACACGTGGATCTTGTTGTTATGAATCTAGTAAATTCGAAGGGAAATGGATTTTGGGCACCGGTACAATAACATGTCACGTGGGTTTAGGCAGAGCAGCAGAGACAGGCTGCAGGAAAGGGCAGACCCCGGCTCTCTCAATTCAAGCGCAAAATACCGTTTCTTTTAATCCGACATTGCAACCTTTGCAACAAGCATGATTCATTTACAATCAACTTTCCCCTTCTGCCTTCTATAACGCGATACGGATATAAGCGTTTTTGGCTGGACGAGTAGTGAGTCCAGCCCTAGAAGTGCAAATGTCCGTACAGATAAAGA
>OMLI01073636.1:0-12399 GCA_900302605.1 Rondeletia loricata | reverse complement strand
TTGAGAAGCCCTTTGTAAGCGGTGTAATATTTCTGTTTTTAACTAATATGGATACCAGCAGATTATTAGCGATATTGGAAAATGTGTAATTTAAAATGACCCCGTTCTCGCCAGCACCCCATGCACGAAACACGTTCCCACGGCTATGGTATGTACTGTAAAACGTTGTACTGTAAGTTGTCAATATGTCTCTGCACCAATGCCACCAAGACAAATTCCTGCACCTTTATTGTATTTGGCTAATAAAATGATTCGTTTTAGTTATAATTATGTTTGTGCATCAAAGTTGCCAAGTCAAATTCCTGTACAACAAAGTAATTCTGATCCAGGAATGCAGTGGACAGTATTGTACACTTTAACTCTTGTGTAAAGCTTAATCACCAGCTCATATTGGTAGATATTCCCAGATACCCACTTTTTATCCAGGAGGTCCATGAGAGGCCGGAGGACGGTCTCTGCATCTATGGCAGCGTTGCTCCCTTTGGCCGAGCCTTTCATCTGGACCAGCTCCTGGTTCATCTGCTTCACACAGTCTTCAATCACAGGTTTGAAACTGGGTGGTGGAAAAAAAGGACCATCATTTAAACCCTTAGGTACTGGGTCAAATTTTTTTAGGTTGTAACACTCAGCAGATGCTTTGGGGAGGCACAAGTTGTGACACACACACACACACACACACACACACACACACACACACACCTTGAGTCACACTCATGCTCACCTGGAGCCGAACACTCCGCTGAGCTCATCCAGCACTGTGTTGAGTTTATTCTGCAGCTCCTTTAGCAGATTACTGGCCTCTGCATCCAGCTGTTAGAGGAGGACAGAGTGTCACTACATCATTACACTACATACACTATACCACACGGACAACAACTCAGTATTTCTGGAGGATGCCTCAACCAGGGTGGGGGTATTGGGGGAGAGGACAGGCACAGAGGAGAGGTAACCTGCCTGGCTGGTGGCCTCCCACTCATTATGCCTGGCATCTGTGCAGAATAACGTTCTGAATACAAATGGCCGGCTCACCGGCGAGCGCTGCAATGATAACTGCTCACCGATTCATGAGACATTGTGTCAGCATGCCAGCTAGCGGTCGCTCGAAAGGGTAACATTTTTTGTACACTACTATAGTTACAGTAGAGACTGTTCAGTATGCTGTCGGCCAGCCTTGCCACTGTAACATCTCAGGGGAATAACGTTTCTTATCCTAGTCACCTGTACATGTAAAGACTAAAAAGGTTGAGGTGTTGAAGGGTCTGGAACTTTGTAACAAATCCTGTGACTGAGTTTTTATTTTCAGGAATAAAATTGTTAGTCACACTTTATTTAGATAGTCCGATGTTGATACTCTGAGCTTCCTATCAAGTGACTATAATGTATCACTAAAAAGTCTATTGAGTTTCAAGTGATACTCATAATTGTGTGAAAAGTAGTCTATAGATATTAAATGTCTGGGCTCGGGTTAATTTTAGGGTTGGTTAGAAATTGGGTCAGGTTAGGGTTGGGGTTTGGTTTAGAAATGGGGTCAGGGTTAGGCTAAGGTCAGGGTTAGGCTAAGGTCAGGGTTAGGGTTACATAGTCTGTGGAGATGCACCAAATAGGCAAGTGTCACTTTGTTGAACATCTACTGTTTATCACCTGATAGTTAGTTGAGTATCAACATTGGGCTATCCAAATAGTGTTACCATTGTTACGGCCAAGCAATACAATTTTGCTTATGTGTTTGTGTTTGTTTTTGCTGATTTCAGTGATGTAAGTGTTTCTAGATCAATGGCAGTGGGTATACTTCACTACAGGCCTCTTCAACCCAGCACTATGATATAGTCACAAACATTTAGCTCTAGTATCCCTGAGTGGATTAGCATTGGAATTTCTCATTTCCATGTCCACTGATCACACATTTACAAGATCCCCTCCTGAGTACCCTTAACAGCCCATATAATCAGCTTTGTAAACTAAATGAATTCACAGTATGTACAGTATGAGCCCATGCATTGCGCATGTTTGGTTTCTGTGGCGGACCCGTAGTTATGCATGAGCATGTGATGGATGTATAACCAGGTGCATGATTTACCTCTTCGGCATGTCTGTGTTTATCTAGTTTATCTGTGATTTTGGGCTTACTGTGAGCAAAATGTATGTGTAGGTATTGGATGTGTGGGTGCGTGTGTGTGTGTGAGTGTGGGTGCGTGGGTGTGTGAGTGTGGGTGCGTGTGTGTGTGTGTGTGTGTGTGTGTGCGTGCAAGTAGTGTATCTGTGTGTCTATGACTGCGTGTCTGTGTCTGTGTCACTGTGCTTCTGTCTGTATGCTTATGAATTGCGTTTGCCATGTGTGTATGTCCAAATATTGATGCCTGGGATGGGGGTGGAGAACACGAGTCGCTGAGGCTCAGTGCCTGAGATGGATGTGTGAGGCCAGGCGCCGCACCACATGCATGACAGATCCTCACATTAGGCCCGATAAGCTTAGCCATGGAGCTGCTCATCTCACACATTCTAATGGCGGATGGCTCAGCTGGGAAGGGGATGTGTAAACCAAACCATTTATAGACACTATTATACTGCAGACACGCCGCTATCCGCAGTACGGACAGATCTATCTGTGTGTGTGTGTGTGTGTGCATGAGTGTGCATATCGCTGTCACTTCTATTGATTCACAGAGAAAATTGCCCATACAGGTTGGAGTTGTTATTTCACTGTTTCAGTAATGGATAACATCTTTTCAAGTGATAGCAGAAAAATAGGTCTTGGTCTTTTATCAGCCGGATTGGGCTCTAATCTGCAGCCTGGCAACCTCTGAAATTGATATTCTCTGTTCTTTCAAGAACACTGTGTTCTTTATGAGAATGCTGGTAAAGGAAATAAACCCCGCTGTCAGACAAACCAATACCTGTCACATCCTGAGAGGAGAAAATTCCATACTGACTCCATATGGTTCCTGATGCTGCAGTCAAATGTCTACCTGAAGTCTACACACCTGTCAGAAAGGCCTTGATTCAAAGGTAGCTGCAGACATTTCGGGGACAAGACAGCTTTGCAGTATGAAAATATCAAAGACGCAAATTCAGAAATGTCCGTTTATTGTTAAGGTCTTGGACTACCCTGAAAATATGATATAATATTGAGTATTAAATGTTGAATGATAGTCTGTTTATCTTATGTCTTGCACTGTCCCTTTGCACTGTGAGGTCCTGTTCATATTGTGGAACTCTTTGTTGTCAATATGTCTCTGCACCAATGTCACCAAAACAAATTATTGTACATTTGTATTGTACATTTTTATTCTGGTGATACAACTTTATGCAATGGAAACATGAAGTTTGGAATCTGTGGAGCACTTGGCTCTTCTATAGTAGCCGGTTTCACTGGACACCGACTGATTCTGACAGGCATCGAGAGCCCCTACTGTACTAACTCTTCTCTGGCTGACAGCCTATCAACAGCAGCCCAGCCTTGCTTCCCTCTGCCTGTTTCAACAATATCTACTCACTGGCAGGTTGTTATTCTGAAACACAATTTGTCCTAAATGACTAACAGTGGTTAGTCATTTAGGACAAATTGTTCTAAAGGTTTAATGAGAAAAGCATATTAGTGCACAGAACGATGCCTGATGCCAATCTGGAGAGATCAGTTAATAGTGATTCTATAAATGCGGGAACGATTATTGCTAATCTCTGTTATTGGTAATACTATGATAACAGCTTTCATTAATTACATTGGCTCTCTGGGAGCTAATTGCTGATAGGGAACTATTCTGTGATGAATACTGTGCAGAGACGTACAGTACCTAATGGAAACACTTTTACTTCAGCTGTATAATTGACAGTACATCTAAAAGTGAAGTGGTTTCATCTTTAATTGCCCATTAACAGTGCATATTCATGATCTGAATTTTACTTCATTGCGGAATGCAAAGAATTATCATATCATGACTTCTCAGACTGGCCAAGGGCAATTATAGCCTGGGAGTGATCCAGCCCCGGGCCTGCTAACTGTGAGGAGGCAGCAGCACCTCAGCTGAGTGCACAACTGGGGAGATTTGTAAGCATTTGCGAAGCTCATCAAACATGGTCTGAAAAATCCTGTCTGAAGCGTTTTGTGGCTGCAGCCTGGGGAATGGATAGAGATGATCAAAACCACAGCCAGCGACTCTGACTCCAGGCTCCAGGTTGAAAAAAGAAAAAAATCCCACTGCTAAATTAGCCATGGATAGAGAAGTGGCAGAGGGGGGGAAAGCAAGCTAAAAATAAAGATGGGATCGGGTGGATTGAGCCACTATCCCCAGAGTGCTGGGGATGGTGAGCTCTCGCAGCCTGTCCAGAAGGGTGATGGGTAATTCTGATTCCGTATGCTCTGTGGCACATGCTGCTGGAGGGGTGGGGGGTGAGAAGCATAGGAGCGTGAGGGGTGGCAGTGAGGAACGAGGGGGTGCTTTTTTAGTATCATTCAGTAAATGGTGGGAAGGGATGTTAAAGAGTCCTATTGCACACACCTTACAGAAGGACACAACCCCCTCCTCCTGGAGACAGAGAGAGAGCACAGAAGGGAAATGGAGGAGACAGAAGACACAACGACAGGAGACAAACGCAGGGCAAGACAGGTATTAGATACTGGACAGAAACATGCGTGTAAGTCGTAAGGAGCCGTGGCTGCTGCTTCTCAGGGTTAGACTGACAGACTGACAGAGAGACTGACACGGTTAAAGGAGGGGAAATAATCCAGTGTTTCAGACCCAGCACGCAGATTCAGAGGAGTCATATCAACATTTACAAAACAAACACACGGTACACAAGGGGGATTAGAGGTGGGGCAATAGTGATGGGCTACAGAGGAACAGTAGAAGAGGCAGTAGTAGGAAAGGTAATATTAGTACATTAGACGGTTATGTACGGAGCTGTGGGAAGGATTACAGTAGCTCACTGTTGGGGTAAATTCACTCTCACTTCACTCAGTAAGTAAACTGAAACTCAAATGTAACAGCATGTGTTTCTTAGATTAGAATTAGAAACCGATCATCAGGCAGCAGGGCGGCGTAACGAGACCGCCCTTTAACCGGAGGAGCCGGGTTCAACACCCAATTTCATGAATTGAATAAATGAATGAATCGACTCCAACCTTGACACAGATACAGCGGATACACTTAGGAAGACACAGACCTGTTTGCCGCCCATGGACTCAAACATCTTCTCCAGTTGGACACGGAGCTGCTGAATGTTGTTGAGGAGGATGCAGGGCTGCAAGAGAGCATGGACAGACATGTGAGATTCCTGACCTTATACAGCCATGAATGAGTGTTTGTAGTATGCTTTGTGTAGTACAGTGTACAATTATAGCATGTGTCTGATCTGAATATCAAAAATATCCAATCCTTAACATTAACCTGCAAAAAATGTGTATCCTTAAATTTGGTAAGTAATGGTTCATGAGCTTGGGACCAAGCCAAACCATTGAATATGCATTGGAAAATGTCAAAACTTGCATGGCTGTCAACAGAAAAATTCAACAGGTGTTCTTGACTATATGGAGATGCAAGGTCTCTACATGACATTGACAACTATTATCAGCAGACAAACAGTGTGCATAATACAAGAGGGAGATAAATGCCTGCATTGAATATGTCAGGCAATATCGATTCTCAGCCACACAATAAGTCATACAGATGACGGACATCAATCATATAGTTTTCAGTCAGTCACATGTTACACACATTATCTACCCCAAAAACAACAGACAAAAATACAACACCCCAAAAATAGGATGATAATTCTGCAGCCTACAGGAGGGGATGATTGGTGTCTTTCGTTCCATAGAGCAGTCAATAGCGTCTCCGCAGCAGCAAATAATGGCTTGCTCTCTACTAGATTTATGTGCATATTTGTATATGAGAGTGATATTACATTAGATATTCTGAATCTGAATGAAAGCAACAGAGATTTCCCTCAGCTATACTGTATGTCTAGCTTGAGAGAGGGTGAAAGATCTTGATTAGTGATCTCGGTCCACACATCAGTCTTGGATATAAGGTATCAGCTAAATGCCAGGGTAATAGACTCGTGTGTCATATCAGTCAAGGCCACAGATATCAAGAAAAAGCACAATGCTATTTGACAGAGCTGAAATCATGCTTATCTATTCATTGCATTACAGAATTAGATGGGAAAATTCTGTTTGATTAGATTTATGCTAACACATTTGTTGGCAAATATGGTCAATATCAAGAAATTTATTCATATCAGCACTCAGTATTTGTGTAGAGACCCACACAGGTTCTCCAGGTTCTTGTGGGGCACAGTTAACTCTTTACCAAGGATATTGTAGTTAACTAAGACTAAAACTAGGACATGAAAAAATATTTATTGAACAAAAATAAAAATGTTAAATAAACCTAATGAAAACACTGAAACTAAACTGAAAATAAAAAGTCTGCCTCTAAAACAAACTGAAATAAAATAAAAATGAACCTGATTTCCTCAGTTTTAGTCTTTTGCCAGTTGCCTTACTGTGAGTGAGGTGGAGAAAGAAGAGACATAAATACGTTGTTGGTAAACATGGCTATACAGCATACTGTATATATAACAAAATGACAAAAAATTGATGTTTAGATTTGGTTTGATTTGGGTGAGAACCTACCACTGTAACTCCACTTGCCTGATTGTCTCTTCAGTCCTGTCTCTAGGTGGGACATCTCAAGTTTTCTCTGGCACAAATGTAATGAGCCTGTCAACACTGTAAAGAAACACCTGCCTCCTCCACTGGTACCCTGTGTGTTAGCTTTCACTTCAACTTCAAAGACCAGTGTGGATAATTAGTCCACTCAGAAGTCTCTGTGCTTTGTCATCCGTCACATTAAACAATGGACAGGGAGCCCAGAAAATACCGGTGACTTTTCCCCATCAGCTATGGGCTGTGAGATGAATAATTGCCTCTCGTTTAATAGAGACACTTTGTTGAGTGCATTAAACAAGACAGGGCAGGGCTCAGCCTAGAACAGACAATTTTCCATAAGGTCCCCACCCCACCCGCTGTTAGATATAGTCACCATGGGAACACCATCAAGTGACTTTCCATATTTACATTTGCACCCAAAAAGTCAATGTAACCTTTGCTTTTAAAGTCATGCAGACATCGAGTGGCCACTTACCACGTTCTCCTTGCTCAAATACAAGTGAAAGTCCTTGGATATGATTGCAGCATATTGCAGAAGAACTTTGTTGATAGTCTGTGGGGGAAGAGACAGACCATTTTATAATTACAGTTTATTTATTGTGCTACTATTGGATCACTGGAACTCAAAGCAAAACTCCGAGCAGTCAGAACTCAATAACCAGATGATGCCAAACAGAAAACAAATACCCACGAGTCCCTCTCAGCTCAATGGCACACTGTTTTAGTGTGAGTTATTACTTTCTGCAAGTGCATTCAGGGTTGACTGGGGGCCTTTCCAAAGAGCCTGACCTTGGCAAAGCGGCACATGAAGTGGGCCAGAGCCTGTGGGTTTGGACACTCCAGCTTCTTGATGATCTCAAAGCTCTGGTTGAGTTGAGTGAACACGTCCACCACCGAACAGGAAAACAGGGCATGCTCCGAGGTCTGCTGGAACTATAGCAGGAAGGGTGGGAGAAAGAGAGGAGGGGAGGAGGAAGACAGGGGCATATGGGTGGAGAGGATGTGAGAGACGAGAAGAGAGACAGAAAGAAAGAAAGAAAGAGAGTATCTT
Organism: Rondeletia loricata; assembly: GCA_900302605.1. Lineage (NCBI taxonomy): Eukaryota > Metazoa > Chordata > Actinopteri > Beryciformes > Rondeletiidae > Rondeletia > Rondeletia loricata. The sequence goes on along the minus strand of OMLI01073636.1, from coordinate 4,678 downwards.
AGACCAGAAGACCTCTCAACATCCCATCATGGTGTAACATTTTATTTAGGACAGTGAAGAGGACAGACCATCAACACAACAATTACTCCAAGTCTACATCACTCAGACAGAGCAGGAATCTAGACCCTACAGCTGATGATGCTAGCAGATGTAGCAGTGCTGTTAACACTTTATGCATGAGTACTTATTACCTGCTGGGGTAAGCTACACTAACTGTGGCTACGCGTAAACCCAGAGTTGAAAACAAATGACCAGAGGTGGGAATGTGACTTGCATGTCAGCCCGTGGCTACGAATGTTCAGTCCATGCTAGTGAATAATTGCCCTCAATAACTAGAGTGAATGTGGGCTAATGGGGAAGGTGGAGAAAAGCTCTACGATGTGTTAGATGCACTATGACACAAGGATCCCTTCTCCAATACATCAACTTGTTTTGTAATTGCTACTCTTATGTGATGCGATGCAAGTGGTGTCATGACAAACACGCATTAATTCATTCAGAAGCATACGCACACACGCCTGCACACAAACACACAGGCACATGTGCGCCAGGTGCATCAATATGTAGCAATAACTTCTCTACCCTGCGTTGTTTTTGTGTTGCTTTTACACATTTCTTCTTCTTATTGCCTAATATCCTTCCATTGTACCACCTATTTTCTAACCACGTTTTGCTTCCTGTTGTTATGTATTTTTAATTTACGTTTCATTCTAATGTGTGGAGTGTTTTTGTCTGTCTGAAAATGTTGTATCCCCTGCGCCCTCCCCCTCCCCCTCAGGAGGTGAATGTCCTCTTGCCAGGCCGTCCTTGTGAATAAGAATGTGGTCTTAATGGTGACTTGGCTGGTTAAATAAAAGGTTAAATAATAAAAAATATATATGATTGAACTGCTGTACTCACTCCGTCCTTCTTATCCCTTCCTAGCGCCCCATTGAGGAAATCCATGGCAACGTCTTCGTTCTCGTCGAGCCACTGAATGACAAATGGCTCGAACCACCTAGAAAAGAAAAGCCTTCTATCACACCTGGGAAATAATGGAAATCATTCTTAGCATTTGTTTGATCCTGTTGGAGTACCAGACAAGTGGGGTTTACGGCATGAAGACAATTCAGATGCCAGGTTAACTGCAAAAAAGTATCCTAAATTAGCTTCTACTAGGCTTTTGTGCACCTGTCTAAATTGTCTAGCACTCTTTACATTATAGGTAGCAAGCTCCATCAATCTGGCACCTAAGTAGGCTAAAACAAACCATTAAAGAAAGTATCAAATACTAGATGATCCAGCAGTTTTCCCCCTTATTTTTCTCCTCTTCATTAGCAGGGCAAGAACGTTGTCACTACTGCTTGAGAAGATATTTAAAAGTAACATTATAATTTAGCCCTAGTTTTCTTCCCAAACACAAATAAGCATTGGGCCAGTGTTTATAATTAATGCATTTATCATCACAAGGTAATTAATAAGAGTTTCAATGCCACAGGAGCCAAAACTGGGACCAAAAAACGAATGGACCAAAACCAAAACAATGTCTAACCACAACTGTTGGTTATAGGGGCTTTTTAGTTACAGTACCTAAAAATCACAGGGGAAACACTGCATTCCAGTCAGATCAATAACAATTGATCTTGTCATGCTCAAAAAGGCATTGTAAAGTAAACCTAGCAGATCTCAGTGTGTGGTTTTGCCCCAGGCAGCATTTCATGATGTCACTGATATCAAGTTTCAGTCTGTCAACAGATTTGACTGGGAGGCTCAGACAGAGGACATCAGAGGAGAGGACAGGCCAGGACGGATGAGTCGGGCAAGGAAGTACAGTTGTTAGTGGAATAATAATGCTGTTCCTTCTGTTTCACTTTGCCATTTCCTTGTTTAATGTAGCGTCAGAGCTTATCCTGAGTGTCCCCCCTTAACGGCTTTGTACTTTGGCTAAGGGCATCTGCTGCAGGGAGGAAGGCTAATAAATAAGGTGGGTGTGGAGAGAGAAAGAGGGAGAGAGAAACAGACAGGCAAAAAGAGAGACTGTGTGTGTGTGTGTGTGTGTGTGTGTGTGTGTGTGTGTGTGTGTGTGTGTGTGTGTGTGTGTGTGTGTGTGTGTGTGTGTGTGTGTGTGTGTGTGTGTGTGTGTGTGTGTGTGTGTGAATCAATCCTGCTGGAGGTGGTGTTTGGGTGAGAGCGTTTGGGAGGGGAGATGAGTCATTACTCTGATAGACTGGCAGAACGGATGGGAGAGGGCATTACATGTACATATTACAGCTATCCCTGCTTTTCTGCACATGGTTATGCATGTGCCATGGATAAACAGGGATAAATGAAAAACCATACATTTTATGATCAGCTGGGGACACACTAGAGGACTATCGGGCAGATTTTCACCAGACTTGCCCATCCCGACAATCGTAGGGGAAATCCCGATCGGAGGCTTGGTCAGGTCCGATGGTCGGCACAGATTATCTGGTAGCGTGAAGGGTTTACAGATTCAGTCTTAACCACCCCAACTGACAAGCAGACTGATCTGAGCCGCCACCGATCATATCAAACATGTTTGATATTTACGACCTAGCATCTGCATGGGTCCTGAACAAATGCTGTGGTGTTTGGGGATCACAGACCGCCAATAGCCAATGACATTGTTGTTTTGATTGGTGTCATGTTGGATTGTGCTAGTTCCTGACACATCAGGAGTCATCAGGATCATCTCAGTTACATTGTTATATGTATGACATATGGAGTCCCGAGTGTGCCGCAGGAATTATTATAGTCTAGTACAGTGATTAATTATCAGTAATTAAAATGTATAAACAATTAAAATGCTTTTAAATGGCCCATTTAATAAAACTATTTATAAACCGATTGATTAAAATGCTTTTAAATGGGCCATTTAATAAAACTATTTATAAAACAATTAAGTAAACAAACAAATAAATAAATGAATTTATAAATCGAAAATGCTATTTAAAAAGACATTTAAAATTTGCCTTTCATTTTTGTATTCTTTTTCCTTTTCACAATTTATTTTGGACCATACTTTACCATTCGACAACTCTTTTACTTAAAGGAATATGCAGAGATTTGGGGAAATAAGATTATTTGCCATCTTACCCTCGTCCTCCAGTCGCACACTACTTCCTCTCTGGCTATAGGGAAATAAGCAAATAAGCTTCCAAATGTAGCAACAACCAAGATGTCGTTTTTTTGTTTTTATTTTCACTCGTCATAAAGAGACGAGTGAAATCGCTAAAATAGTTTAACTTAGAAGCTGGACTGGTTTGTTTTACCCTCACTGCTATGATGCTAGCTGAAACCATCTGCAGCCATTCAAAATGCTAACTCGGTTAGCCAGCAAGAAGCTAGCTCTGGCTCTACTCGGAGTACTGGGATGAAATTGGTATCGATCTTCTCGTCTGACTACGGGTAACATGGCAAATAATCTTATTTCCCCAAATCTCTGCATATTCCTTTAAAGCACAAGCACAGAGAGTGCCATGCTAATAATAGCCGCAGAGCTCTCATTGAAGTAATTTAATATAACTGACAAATCAAAAGAGAGTGAATATAAGAGGACACTTACAGAGAATACTCAGGTGGAATATCCTTGAAGGCCGGCAGGTCACGGACATACTCATTATGGAACCATTTGACTTTGAAGTGGAGATTCATGTACTCAGTACTTCTGCATATACGGTGCTTTTCATGCTCTGTAATGCAGATTAAAACATGAGAAGCAAATATGTTAGCATGTACATACACAGTCCTTGAAAAGTTTACAATCCATAGACAGAAACCTAATGAGTAAAAGTAAAGAGTCTGTATATATGATGATTCCTTTTCACTTTTTCAGTGAATGAGTGGAATCGGTACACCAACGGAACTGAATCTACATTTCAGATTGGTCAGTATCTGTGGTTGGACTGCGGCCTGTATAGTTCTAAGCGAGCAGACATGCTTATAGACATAAAACAAGTGTTTGGGACAAAGACAATTGTTATCTGCCTACCTTGGCATTGATTTTAATGCTGGCTGGCTACTCTCCAAAAAATGGGCTAAAACAACCACAATCGCAACGAACTCACACATTCTCAAACATCATTGTTCATTCATTGTTGTCATTATGTGACACACAAACAGCATACTACTCCATGGCACAAGCACGACTGTACAGTTTGTTCAGTTCATTCAGCAGTTCAGTTGCTAGTCTATGGGATAGTAGCTCAGTTGCTGTAACAACATCATTTGTTCGGACTGAACGTTCAGTTACTGTATCGGACTGAATGAATAGTTCAGGTGAGTAGGCAGTGCCACCTTTTGGTCAAAACACACAGTACAAATGTGACTGATTCGTTCATGTCATTCAGCGTTTCGGTTGCTATTGTGTGGGTTAGTAGCTCACTTGCTGTATCGGACTGAACAAACCATTCAGACATGTAGGTAGCGTCACCTTTTGGTCAAAAGCCCGAAGTCATTTTTACAATGGTGAATCAAATGAACCAGCCTTGAATTTACGTACTACTGTCGGAAAATACGAAATAATCAAGTTAGTTAAAAGAATCAGTCTTCCCAACCACTACACACAGGTGGTTCGTCTTGTGGTCACAGAGTGAAAAACCTCCCGACAAACACACACACACACACACACACACACACACACACACACACACACACCCACACACACACAACAACACAC
>OMLI01073630.1:0-15725 GCA_900302605.1 Rondeletia loricata | reverse complement strand
GTGACTAAAAAAAAAAAAAAGAAAGTATATAGCAATTTCACACCATGTGAAATCTGATCAAAATGTTGATAGTTAATTCAGCTTAATGTCTTCTCATAGACAACCACTTTATTTCTAATCAATTATACGACACTAAAAGCCCAATATCAGTCAGATATATTGATGTAACCGTCTTGTTGTCCTTGTGTCATGAGTGTCAGTGTATACTGTGGAACTTTTTTATATATTAACTGTACTTGGTGATTAAAGTGATTCTGATCCATAGCTCAGATCTTGCCTAATATACACAGACTGCAACATCTTGAAATGTGATGCTTCAAACAAACCATCATGCAGAAATGACAAACCATAAAGTAAATAGCCACTGATCAATCATTTAATTGCACTAATTGCTCTTGTTTGACCATTGTTACAGATATGGCTGGATAGATGGACAGACAGCTGTCATCCCACGCATTACAGGCGACCCAAAATGTGGACAGAACAACACTGGACTGGTGACCTGGAGGGCAAAAGCAAAACAAAAATTTGGTGCATTCTGCTTCAATGCAGCAGGTATATTTTCATATATATACTCAATGACGAAATATTTCATGCTCATATAACTTGAATCCCTGAATACGTTTTCTGACTATAATATTATGCATTACGCAATAATGTTGACTCAGTTACTGGATGCTGTTTGAACATTCCCATCTATTGTATAAGCAAACTAGCAAATTCCCCTCTACCTCTCTCTTCAGCTCTTATTTCTCTTATTATCTTCCTTCCTCTCTTACATGATCATTCTACAGTCACGAGAATATTGCCTGGGCACTATGGCTCTGACCTTTGACCCCCTTACTAGTGGTCGCTTGTAATGTTGTAATCAGCTAAATGACAAAAAATGCAAATGCAAACCTTTTTCTCTCGTCACCTGCAGATTTAGAGAAAACTCAGAAAACAGCAGCAGGCAGTCCAGGACCTTCAGAGTCATCCACTGCGCCGGCAGCACCGACACGAGCCCCGACAACTGACACTTCCCCGCTCAGATCAAAACCCAACGCTCCATCCTCAAGGAAGTCAACAACAGAAGCCCTGAAGCTGGCTCCTCACACCTCAGCTTTTACTCCACCGGTCGAGTCGACATGTTCAACTAGGTTTTCCTCCACCTCCCCTCCTCTTAAATCTATCTCCTCCACTACTCCCCCTTTTTCTCCCTCTCACCCCATCACCTCATCGACCTCCGCTGCCCGTTTGATCTCCTCAACCTCTGTTCAAGCCTCCGCTTCCTCTGTTTCCTCCCCCTCGCTCCGCACCACCACCAACAGCACCGGAGGCTCTGTGCTCCTCCAGTCTGTGAGCTCTGCCAAGTCGTCTCTCGGAGGTGCGTCCTTGTGTGTTTTGTTTGTCATTCCTTATCTTACACTAAATGGTTGTGACTTTCTGGCCAAGCTGCAAATCAAATCCAGAACGTGTCCTAATTTGCACCTTTGACCTCACAAGAGGACTTAAGGCCTAAAGTTAACCTTAAATAAAGAAGAACATCTTTAATGTAATCTTTACGATCGTTTTTTCAAAGGTATAATGATTTTTGACTTTGTGGCAGGCTTGCCAAAAGATAGATTAGACACAGGCAATTGCCAAAATATAGGAAACGCCAATATAAGGTGTCTTAATAGGGGTTTGGGCTGCCATGTGTGGCTTGGGATAGATTCTACCTCTTACAGTAACTCTGTTGGAGGGATGCAACGCCATGTTTCCATGAGGACGGCCAGAGTCTACGGTTTACGTCATTTTCTATCAGAAAGGTTTTGAATTGTTGTATGTGGCCAAAAGATAGATTCGATAAACTGTGTGCTAATCGTTCATACGTGTTTTTGCTGTTTTCCTCAGCTGTACCTACGGCACTCATCGTTCTTGGCGTCATCGCCCTGCTCTTGACAGCAGCAGGTGTGGTGTGGTACTACAGACTGTGAGTCATGTTTCCAGAAGTCATACATTACTTAGAATACTGTCGGATAAAAAAATAATAATTGTGATCCGGAAACAGCAGAAGTTGATAAAACATTTGATGCAGGCCTATATTTGACCCCAGAGGATAGAGCAAGAAAGTGTTACTTAAAACATCTATTTCCATTATGGTCCTGGATTGAACGCAGGAAAGCAACAATAATAATATTACAACACAAAACAACTATCAAAAAATCATCGGATATTCATAGAACTAGCTAAGTTGTGGCCTAGGAGCGGCCGCACGAGAAACAAGAAGAATATTTCGAGGCCACAGTTTACTGCATGGAGGGAACTAGATGGTGTTGCGTGAGCACAAAATAAATCTCATGCCCAATTGATCTCCCTCAGCAATTCACAACTGATTTCACTTTCACAAATTAGTTAAGTTTACTTGATTGCATTGCTTTTGATAAGGTATAATGGATGGATTTGTTGATTAAATGTTACTTCTGGTAGCTACAGAACTCAGGTGATGAGTTATCAAGGCATTACCTAATGACAACGCTGCCATGCAAGGTAATAAGGGGTTGGTTATTATTTATTACATGAGCACATTTTATACCACTTTGCACACTTTTTAACGCAACTCAAAGGTTTTATGTATTGTGCACACACAACAGCATGTTGTACGCACAAGTTTGTACTTCATTACCACAAAATACATGATTTCCTCACAGGACGGCCGCTCCCCGGGGGCGTACAACCTCGCTTTGGTAGAATAGGGTTTGATTTGCAGGATGAGGCAGTTCAACAAACTGAGAGAAGAGAAGCAAAATGAGCTTCCAGCTGCAGTGATTTTGATTTGAATGATTTTGATTTATTGATTTATTTTTATGAATTACACAGCCATATATGATGCGTGTCTAACATGGTGTTTTCTTTCTCCCCTTTGTTTTTGAAAAGGAGTATTTTCCAGTTCTGGTCTCGGGGGCAGCAGAAGGACGAGACTGAGACAGAGATGTGGAAACACACCGACAGTGAGATGGACCTGCACAGTCATCATGAAGGAGAAGAAGAAACAGACAGGAAGTACTCCAGTGACATCACCCTGTGTGTGAATCCAGACATCAAAACAAACTCTTCAGAGTAGCTTTATGTCATTCCACAGTACTGGAACACATGCACTGACACCACAGCGTTATCTACTATAAAATGAATGTCAGAAAATACTTTAGATGAATCTCTCTTTCAGAATAGGAGATGATTTACTGTATAAATGCCTTGACCTGTTTATTTTGTCTTTCAAAGTGATTGTAAATATGCACATATAGTACCTGTCTAAACCCACTGTCAGCTATTCAGCTTGAAATGCTACATTTATTCAGTTTGTATGCATGTGTGACTGTGTGTGTGTGTGTGTGTGTGTGTGCGTTTATACATTTTGAATTGAATGTACTCAATTTTTCCATTAAAATATCAAGGTAATTTTTATTCTTGGGAAGTCAAAGATGTTTTTGTTCAAGTGTAAATAGTTTGCTCTATGTTACGTAACACTATCCTAAAATTTAGATTTTAAAGTTGCAGATTTTAAGATTTTTAAGCATTAAAGTACGACTCTGTGACATTTTCATATAAATAAATCTCCATTTTGCTACTCTCTATCGCTGAGTGATAAAAACACAATAGTGATTCAACCTATAGTCAGTTCAGGAAAGCTTTTACATTCGCTAAAACACCCAGTATCAGGTACAAGGAGGTTTAACATTAAGATCAGGTAGGTCTTTCCTCCTCTGGCACACAGGAAGTGATGCGTTTGAAGAACTGGGTAGTTAGCATGATAACAGCGATAGCCACCATGGCTGAACAGACAAAGAAAAGAATGCCGCCTACAGAAACTCAAACTTTCATCAACAGAAAATCCAAGGAAAAACACGTCACAGTGATCTCTGGGAAGTGTAGTGCAAAAATGCCACAGGCACCAAAGATGGAGACATAATTTTAAAAGGTCCTGCTAGGACTCTCAAAATCTGGTGACAGAGTGGACATGTCTCTCCAATTCCCCTTCCTTTGTATTTATTTTAATTATATATATTAAATCAAACATTTTACAAGCTTCTTTAAGTTGGATCAACAGTTTGCAGGTCTGCTGGCTGCAGGTATGATCCATCCACCCACAGCACAGTACAATTTCAGAAAGTTTTTAGCCAATCAATGACGTCTGTTCTAAAATACCATGTAGTCTAGTAAGATACTGGCCCAACACCTCAATCAACTGCAGAGCCTAACATCCTAAAACAAGCTGCAAAATGGTACGTTATAGTAATTATTCAGATGTTTAATAGGCGTATACATTAAAGTTCTGGGGAAAAGGTGGAGCAATGACTGATGACTGATAAGATATTATTATTTGGTCAGTGTGATAAAGTATTAGCTTAAAACATATTGATTGTCAGATCACTTGCCTTTTTTTTTTTTTTTTTTTACAATGTCCGTATTGTATCTTTATATTGCAGTAAGTCTGACTCAAAATACAGATGCTGTAAGATGCTGACACTTGAGCCTGATCTGAGTCTGCGCACCTTTGGTCACGTGATCAATATTTACGGAAGCGGCTCTAATTTAAACCACAACCTTTGAATAGTCACAGCGCTCATTCCGTCAGCTGTTCTAACTCATATTAATGTTAAAGATAAGTTAATGTGTTAATCTGCGTGGGGTTATCGCTTATTTACAGTCAGGAGTCAACTTCAGACTTTGCTTTAAAGGGAACGAACGTTAACTCGCTAGTAAACGTTAGCGGAAGCTAACCGCTAAGCTAAGCTAGCACCATGGGAGCCGAACAGAGTGGAGAATCGGAACACAAGCACTCCGATTACAGCTCATCAGGTGACATGACCTTTCATGACCTTCTGTTTCTACTGAACCAAACCAAGATGTCATGATACAGTATATCAAACATAACTGATAGTTGGCCAATTCACAAAGCAAGCAGGCCCAGCTAGCTCAAATGCATCTATATGACAATGCATGGTGTTGAAAGCTAGTTTAATGATGTTTTGATAAATGTGTGAGAGCTTCTGCATCCTGTGGTTTTATTGTAACAAGGCCAGATCCTCTGAAGTAACAGTAAGACCGGTGATGTTAGTGGGAGTGTTGTTGTCATTGCAGTGGTTCCCTCCCCCGCCAAGCACAAGGCAAAGATGGATGATATTGTGGTGGTGGCCCAAGGGACGCAGTCCATGCGTAACATCCACAGTGACCCAGATGTCATCAAGCTTCAGGAGATCCCCACCTTTCAGCCGCTTTTGAAAGGTAACTTGAAGTCTCCCAAAAGGCTGACATGGTCCTTAGCAGCATGGTTTCAGAGCATATAGCCTGACCACACAACAGACAGAACCAGTGACCAAAGACCAAAACACACTTACAGTCAACAAGCCCTCCAGCGCCAGACAATGTGCGTTTAGCTTTATATCTAAGATAAAAATTAGATCTACATTTATGAAGCCCATAAATACATATTTAAGATGTAGCCTTTAGCTGCCTTAATGTTTGTTTTCAGTGGAACTGAGTGTGTTGGAGTGATTTGGAGCGCCAGTTTAGGACGTCAGCTTGGCTACCATTTCAGTTTCTCCATGAAGATCATTAAAGTTTCACCTCATCTCATCTCCCAACAATTCCCATCAGCCCATTTTCAAATTATGTCCAGTGAGGCTAATTGTAGCTGAAAACCACTAGCGCTGGGTTAGATGGCAGATGATGATTGTCCTGAGCCAATGTTTCTCCCTAAATAGCACAAGGGATGCTGCGTATTGGTAATGGCAATAATTGCAAAAGTGTTTTGCGCTGTTCCAGTATGCACATTAAAGCACTTTGGTCTCCACTCTCCACAGGAGTGCTGAGTGGCCAGACGTCCCCCAGCAGTGTGTGTCTGGAGAGGCTGGACCCGGCCCTGGTTCTGCAGCTCTGCGTCCGCTACCAGGACCACCTGCACCAGTGTGCCGAGGCCGTGGCCTTCGACCAGAACGCCCTGGTCAAGAGGATCAAAGAGGTAAGGCTGCCAAAATACTGCATCGGACATTTGGCGTGCAGGATTTCCATCGCTCAGTCTCTCCCCCCTAAAATTTTATATACACAATGTTGCTGATGGTACTGAGATTAGAACAATCTAAACTATTGCATGCCGTATGGAATACATAGGCTATATGCCAACATTAGTAAGACATTTTGTAACCACTAGCATAAGCACATTTTTGTTTCCTCAGTAAATTGTCAGAGATCTTTGTATTTTATTTCCAAACACAAAAGCAGATTTTAAATGTGTAAGACCTCATACAGTCTAAGATGGATTGACATATTTCTGATTGCATATATTTAAAGCTCTTGCTTGATCAATAAAGCCAGATGTGTCTCGAAAAGTGTATGTTGACAATTCATACATTCATTGTTGGCATTGAGGCGGCAGTGTCTCAGGAGGTAGAGTCCTCACCCAGCAACGTTGGTGGTTCGAGTCCACCTCCTCCTGGGGGAAAAATCTGCCGTAGTGTCCATGAGCAAGACACCTAACTCTAATTGCTGTTGAGTAGGTTGGCGCCTTGCATGGTTGCCTCCGACAACGGTGTATGAATGCACGGTGAATGTGAGGCAAATTGTAAAGCGCTTTGGATAAAGGCGCTATATAAATGCAGTCCATTTACCATTATAGTCTCTTGGAATTGCATTTGTCGTGATTTCTTATATTCATTCACACCTCTCTCATTCCTTCTTTCTCTCTCTCTCTCTCTCTTCTGTATGGGCTGCTTGTACTGTAGATTTTTGGTATATTCAGTTCTGTTTTTGGTGGTATGTGTGTGTGTTAGTTGTTGGGTGGGTGTAGGAGTTGATGAGTTTTATAAGGTGTTTTAGTTACTTTTTCCTCTGTTTTGTTTTGAGATGATTCATTAAAGAACATCAAAAGTCAAAGTCTCTCTCTCTCTCTGTTTTCCTGTCTCCCTCTGTTTCCTCCCAGATGGACTTATCAGTGGAGACCCTGTTCAGCATCATGCAGGAGCGCCAGAAGCGCTACGCCAAGTACGCCGAGCAGATCCAGAAGGTCAACGAGATGTCCATGATCCTGCGCCGCATCCAGATGGGCATCGACCAGACGTTGCCGCTGATGGAGCGCCTCAACAACCTGCTGCCCGAGAGCGAGCGCCTGGAGCCCTTCAGCATGAGGCCCGACGGGGATTCTGCCACCAAGTAGCCTCCTTAAAACAAACGCGGCTGCTTCCTACCCAAGTCTCCGTGTACATCCAGCCCTCTCGTCAGAGGGAAGCGCAGGTCTGTCCAGCTGTAGAGATTCCAACCCTTCGAACCCAAAGCTTTACCTGTGGAAGCGATTTTTATTTTCATGGTAAAGGAGGAGCTCAGCTGTAAAAGTTTGAGACTGCTCTGGTCGGCCCTCCAGGCCATGAGAGATGTTATTAAGGCAAGGTTTGCTGAGCGCTCTTTTTCAGCACAGCCCTACTTCACATTTCTACACATACACACGTTCAAACCTGGGAGCTGGCCAGTATAACCACGACCCTCTGCTGCTGGCCACCGAGCAGCTCCACTGGAGCAGTTGGCAATTTTTGCTCAAGGGCACGCCAACTGTAGTTGCTGAGGGTTACTTATCCACTTTCCCTGCCTAGATCCCAGCTGGTCCAGGCAATCAAACTGGCGATCTTTGGGCACAAGCCAGCTTCTCTAATCGTAAGGCAGGAGAGAAACATACACACTTGATTGACAGAGTTTGACTGAACTCCAAACACTCCAAAAACTTGTCCTGCAGACATATTGCAGGTTTAAGAGGCTCAGATGGGTGTAAGCAACATGGAAGAATCTCATAATCGTCTCTCATTGAACTGCTGCTTACAAAGTTTTGCTTATATCTGCCCAAACCTCAAAGGTGTCTGAGAACTTTCCGTGGGTTGATTTAGGATCTGATACACCTCATTGTGTTCAATCTCGCAGACATTTGTTGTTACAGAATCCAGGTATTAATCTCATCCCCTTTCCACATGCCTTGCTCACCCTTTTGAACTGCTGACATGCAGATTGACCACTTTTAATTTTGTGTGCTGTGTCGCCTTTTGGGGGCGGTATAAACCACTACATTACGACACACTGGAGAGAACCAAGAGGGATTATCGCCAATGGATCACCCGAGGAGTGGAGGAGGTACAATGGGGATCAAATGAGAAACTTGTTCAGCCACAAGGCCGCACGGACAGAGGGTAGTCTGAAATACTCTCTTAAAGTCACCTTACTGTTTTCCTGTGGAGAAAGTTCGGCTTTAATTTATTGAGACAATTCTGCTCCGCCGGCTGTGTCAGGCCTGTATGTGCATGAAAAACAATGAAGGAAGAGCGTCAGAGCTTTTTCCCGGGCTAGACACCCTAGCTACACCCTCTTCTTACCCAGCTTGTAGATCTCCATCCAAACCACATATTTTTAGATCTTCAGTGAACCACATTTCGACATTTACTCTGTATTTTTGTTTACTGATGTTACCCAAACGCCATGCATACCAAAGATGAACACTTCTGAAGGCCGTTGAAGAAAGTGGCAGTTTAGAAACAGTTGATCATATCATTGATCTCCTTGAGGAAATCATTGTATACCTTAATAACCGATCAAGTTAACTTCACTGCCTAATCTGTTGCTTATTTGTTTCTGATGTGGCAAAAGTTACGCTTTCTTCTAGGCTTAGCTATCTAATCACAGGTTGGTATTGCAGCGTTGCAATCAAAAACCTGACTAAAGTGACATGATTATGGCAGCAGTGGGACAGTGTGTGTTCATTTAAGTCCACCAGGTGGAGCCAGAGATAGCCCAACACAGTCTGTGGCTGCTTGGCACACACATTTAAGGCATGTATCCAGAGCTGCTTTCAATGAGTGAGTCAGGCAGGGGCTTCAGTGTCGAGGACACTACGGCCGGATGCATGGCTGTCGCAGGAATCGAACCTGTCACCTCAAAGATACAGGACAGCCTCACTAACCACTAGGCCACCCTGCTGCCATTTCCTTTACTTCTGCCAGAGCTTCAGAAAGCCTCATTCTTCCTCCCCTTGTGTCCACAGACCCCAGCCTGTTGCTATCATCTTCTACCACTCAACACTTGCTTCACAGAGCCAAGAAGCTGATGTAAACTGTGTATTTTGTAGCCTTCCATGAAGCTCATTCAGATTTGACTGTCATTTGCATGTATTTTGCCTGGTTTGGATGTTGGAATGTCACTGGGGGTTACAACATGTATGTATTAACCTGGAAAACCAACTCTGAATTAGACATTTAAGGATTTAGCTTAGAAAGGACTTGATGCTTCAGTGGATTGTGCAGTGGATGGTGTTGTTTCTAGTAAGCCATGGTAGTCTGTCTGATTGGAACGATTTTGGACATTGTAGAATTTCTCATTGGTGTAAAAACACGCTGAAATCTTTCAATTACACCTGCAACAGGATCCTCCTCCCAGTTGGCTTGCTTTGAGGTACAGAATTAGCCCAGTTCGTTGACACAAGGGATATGTTATCGCCTTTCATGTGTAAATTAAAAAAGGGTGAAAAATGTCTTAAATGGCCTCGGGGGTATTGTTTGAACATTGGAGCTGAAATGGAAATTGTCATCGCCATTCTGTGGAGAGGGGGTGTTAAAGTTCCTTTGAGTCTTTGTAATGAAGAATGGCTCCCGACGCTCAAAGCTGGATATTATAACGCCACAAGATGATACTGTACGATTTGCCACCAGGAAATTAATTCTCTGAAATGAAAGAGAAATCCAATTTCCCCTGTATACTTCTCGTTTGAATATAAATCAAAGGCTGATTTGCTCCCTTTTCCCTTCCTGTTTTGCCCACTCAAAATTGGAACCGTACTCGTGAAAATAAGTCTGGGTTTCATATCTCTGTCATCTCTGTCATCTCTGTCATGACCCAACACCGGACATTTGTGATGAGTACAATTTTCCCAAGACAGCACATTCTTGAGATGAGGGGAAATGCATGTAATGTAATTACTAGTGAGCAATATTAAATAGACTTAAATATTTAAATAGTCCTTGAAAACGGACTTCCTTTTCAGTCTAAACCTGCGTCATATAATAGTTACAAATAATTAATAGTTTGTAACCTGCTTGAGTTTACCTGATCAGAGCAATTCAGATAGTGTGATGTAAGTTGTCACTTACAGAAACGTGTACTAAATCGACTTTGAGGTACTTTAGTGTGACTGTCTAAACTCTCTGGCAGCCACTGTATCAGACTATATTCCTATGTGGCAGCTCCCATCCTTCTGGCTCCTAAGCAGGCTAAAACACCATTCAAGTATTTGAAAATACTGTTTGGCCCATGTCTGCTGTAAATACCAGTAAGTAGCCTGAGGAAAGGCGTCCCTTAGATGATTGCCTGTACTGACGTCCATCCTGTAAAATTACCCAGCACTGCTTTTTTTATTTGACACCCAGTCACCTCCAGTGATGGATACTCGGTGGACCCTCCCTCTTGAATCGCAGCCAAACATTATCCCTCTTTCTGCAGACATGAATTCTACATCGGAGCAGATCTGTCGTCGGACATCTAATAAAGTACTTTGTTGCTTCATTGCACAGTCGTGTCCCTCAAGGACACCGAGCCGTTACACCGGACCGGGAGTGACATGTCCCTCCACTCCAGCAGTCAGATTCACCAGTGTTTAGGAGGACGGCGGTATATCAAACAACGAGTCCATTAGAGCGTCTGGAGTCAATTTAGGAAATGCACTCCAGACGCCTTCGGCCTCTACATCACATACAGTGTAATCAGGAATGTATATCTTCGCCTGTCCCTCTTAAGATGTAGGCATTTTACCAGAAAGGCCAGGTCAGCTGTTTGTGGTGGGTCAGTTCAGTGTCTTGCTTGAAGGCACTTCAACAGGGTGTAAGAAGTAAATGAAGTTTGAATAATAATAATACAAAAATGAATATATCCAGGATAATGACGTTTTAGACAACATTTCAATAGTTTAAGGACTTGCGTTTGAGAGAATGTAGGACAGTGAGAGACTCGGATGGTGATTCAGCGGCGCCGGGGCGAGTGACAGCATCATGTCTCATCTGAAACAGCCTGTGGCCCAAACACACAGCGGCTCATTACAGCGTCGGTTTGGATCATCTTCTGGATGGGAGCAAGGTGACATTGATTCACTTTGTGCAGGGAGGAGCGATGTGGTGCAATAAATTCTTTAGTGTTGTTTTTTTTTTTTAATTTCACCAAAGGTACTTGAACTTTGGATGCACTGGCTTGTGATTACCAGAGCAAAACAACCTCGCAAGTAGTTTCAGCCAAGCAATCTGTTCGGTCAAAGATGCGATCCAAACATACAAATAGTTCCCATAAAGCACAGCTGTGCTTTATCACCACAGGGGTGGCAGGAACTCTTTCTCATGCTGCTTTCTCCTTTTGGTTTTTCATTCTTACAGGGTTCCTACAGTTTACATTTTAAACTTCCGTACATTTTCCAGACCTTCATTTCTTGTTTTTGGTGTTCAGTATTTATGATTCACGCCATCTTGCCCCTACTAACTCGGCCGTATCACTCTGCAGATTATTATTCTTCACAGCAAAAAAATATCACAATATGTGAGATGACAAGGGTCTAAAACCATAGAAAATGTGTAGTTGTATCTGTACCGGGACAGTACAACAATATTCCCCATGCTTTTCCAAACTTATCAAGACCTGGAAATGACCAAATTATTTCCCCATACATTTCCAGGCCTGTGTGGGAACCCTGTTGTTATCAGAGAAACCTTTTCGGACCGTACACGTGTTGGGAACCGTTGTATAGAAGCTGCTGCACCCTACATGGTGGTCTTTACAGCATGGTGACGCTGTGCTGTGTGTGCAGGAAGGTCTTTTCCAAACAAGCATTTTTGTGAAGACTTAAATATTCCATCCATAATTCATAGAAGTTTCACACAGGAGTAGGGGAGGAGGGTGGAGAGAGAGAGAGAGAGAGAGAGAGAGAGAGAGGGAGACAGTGACATACTGTTACATATACTTTCATTTAGGCCTGAAGCAGTGATGTTTTTTTAAAGTGCAACTCCAGGTTACAAATGGACAGTTCCTTTTGTAGCAGTTTGATGGTTGCTTTAAGGGAAAAATACATAAATAGAAATATTATCAGTTTTATTAGTAGTAGTGCTAGTGTCACTGAGGTTATCCCAAATGCTGTCGTACTGAATTGAGTGCAGCGGTTGCAGCATGAACAACGCCAGTAGACACAGCACTATTCATTATGACTTCATTTAAGAGGGAACGCATGCTGCTTCACTCCAGAACAATAACAAGTAGGAGGAATTCATTATTCACTATTATTCAGATGCAAATTTGAACGTATCCTCTACAAGAACCTCCTCCTCAGGTTCCACTTAGCTGGGCGCTTTTGCTTTTGTAGAAATTCTCATCACATCGCATATGAATTATGCCGAGTGGGCCCTTCACATCAGATAAGTGGCTGAGCCAAATGATTTGTTCCAGAAGCACAGGCAGATGGGTCTGTGCTGTATCTGGTAGTGATCGGGCTCTGGAGGACAAAACTCAGTGAGCATGTTGGATTAAACCGCTCTGGATAAGCCTGGACTGAAGTGCCCACAATATTTGTCCATTTTAAGACATAAACATCACTATTAGAAGAATACCCCACCACAAAAAAGAGACGGCTGGTATTATGGTGAGGAAACATGATATTTGATCCTGTGGAACTGGACTAGGCTGGCTGCTCCACAAGCATTTTTAATAATACTACCACAATTCTCATTCTCTTTATTCCTATTCAGGGTCACGGTGGAGGCTGGAGCCTATCCCAGCATGCATTGGGCGGAAGGCAGGGAGGCACGCTGCACAGGTCGCCAGTCCATCACAGGACGAACACAGACAGACAGACAATACAGTCTCCAGTCCACCTGACCTGTATGTCTTTGGACAATGGGAGGAAACCCATGCGAACATGTAAACTCCGCACAGAAAGGGCCAGGGATCGAACCCTGGGTCCCTTCTTGCTGTGAAGCGACAGTGCTAACCACTGAGCCACCGTTCCACCATTATAATAATAATTTGATACTTTATTGATCCCTGCTTTTTGCACTCCAGGGAGGTCAAAGCGAAGGGTCAGCAACAGATCAGTGTCTTGCTCAAGGACCCTTCAGCACTCGTCCGACCTGCCGCCCAACGGTGTGTGGTCTTACATGTTATGTTTACACGTGAGGGTCGGCCACTCCAGAACTATTAACTGACTGTTGGTGGTGATGTGTCGAAATCTCTACTGAATAATTGATCCCATTCCAGAAAATCTGACCCAGAGGGAAATGCCAGCCGGCCTTCCAGGTGAGGAGGAACGGCTCTCGTCTCGCCCACGATGATGCCTTTGATCCCGTTCCACTGGGTTGGAACGTAAGTAGCGCTTCATTGAATATTTAGTCACACTGGGATCTCTCGCAACGCTTCAAATTAACCGCTATGAAACATTCAGACCCCGGCTCTGTGGGAACGACGCGTGAACACAGCAGGAGCTGGGAAGCTGATTGGTCGTACCTCTGCGTTCACCTTCTCACTAACGAGGCTGACATTAATGGATGCCCTTCATGCCTATCAAGCATGTAATTATAGTGCAGGCAGTTAGAAAATAATTGGCACTGTAACATTGACTGTGAACCATTGTGCATTGCCTCTGGTAAAAAATTGACCCCTTTTTTTTTTTTTTACACAGACCTAGTTAAATCGTGAGCCTGGAATTATAAGGAATGGAATTATAATTATAAGAAAAAAAAAGAACCTTTCAGGGTTAAATATTTTAAAATGTAAATATTTTTAAAAATACATACAGTAACAATTTTGCCAACTGGGATGTCAGATCTTTGATGCTCAGTATCTCATAACTGCACGGGACCCAGATAGAACATTATAATTCCAAGCTCATGTTAAAAACGATGTTGTTAAGGCATTGTGTGTAGCTCTAGTGGTTTACAATCAAAGATACAAACAGCAATTTATTTGACCATGATCTGTGTTCTTCAGGAGTTTGTGATTTGTAGATGGAAAGTAATTTATTTGGAACGCACCGCAATTCCAAAAGCAAGCGTATTTTACCTTTAATAGCCTCAAAATACATGTAAAACTCATTTTAGACTATCGCTCTATAGAAAGGTCAGATTCCAGAGTGTTCATCTGCCTCCTAACATTAGCCCATACTTTCTAACTTTCTCACAGATTTCCAACAGTGTTTTGGTATTGGGGTTTTTCGTACCTCACAGATCCCATTGACTCCTATGCAAGTCAAAAGTGAATCTAAAACGTTAGTATTTGCACCAGTAGTCTATCATTGCAAGAACTTCACTTGTCATCACTGTACAGCATGGTCACTCAAATTCATATGATTGTGTTTATGGAAAAAATGGTTCACATGAAGGAAGAGGTGGGGTTCCCAGCCATTAAAGGATAATACCGGTGCCAATCGTCTAGGTTGCCCCTCTCCTTTCCATTCTTCCTGCTGGTGTCTGCACTCGTTTTCCTCCTTCAGAAGACGTTTGCTGCCGTTCATTCTTGTACAGTATGAAAACAACTTCCACAGAGCGAGATAATCCATCACAGTAAACATGAAGCCTTCATTTGGTTTGGTCAAACTTTCTGTTTTATCCTTATTTTATTGTGCCGAGTTGAGTGTTTTCATACGCTCTGCTTCCTGACAGCCACAGGGAGAAGTGGAAGTCTCCTCCAGGAAATAATCCCTCAGAAACATGTCGCCTTACAAACTTTACTGTCACATCCATGTCTTTTGTATTTTAAAAACAATGAAAAACATGCATTGTGAAATGTAAACTATAGACTGAAGTAAATAGACTAACTCTAAATGACACCGGTGTTCTCCTTTAAAGCTGACTTTGGATCAGCTTCCACTCAGACACGTTGTCTAGGCAGAAATGACAAAACAGAATCCATATCCTGTGTTTGGAGGCATTTATACCTTTGATCTGAATTCTAATTCTGTGCTCAAAATCAGAACAAACACCCAACGCAGAAGCGCCAGCATTATTGTCACAACAATAAATAACCTGGACAGATGAAAAATGACAAGGTGCAAGGTGAATCAATTCCAATTCAAAGGTGAGGGGGGGGGAAACTGCCGGTATGATCCTTTAAGTTCCCTCTCTGATTGGAAATCTCCTGATGTATGGAGGAGATGAGGGAAAGTATTGACTTCTTTTACCTCGCAAAATCATCGCTCTCATTGCATACCTCAAGGTCCAATATTAATCATTCATTGCGTCAAGGTTTGAATTAACGGTATTCTTTATACATGAAAGATGGGGAGCGAACTGGGAATAGACTGCTTTGGAAAAGGGGCTTGAAATTCCTAAAATTCTCTCAGTGATTTATGAATCAGACCTATACATTGTGTTATTGCTACTCGTTCTGTATCTGGCTGCGAGGCCCGACATACGTCAAATTGTCACAGTTCTAACTTTGTTTGGCAGCTAAATGAGATAACATCTTCTTTCTAATGCTTCCCAGATGGAGGAAACAATAATTTGCATCTGTTATCAGCGTGACAAGACAGGATTGTGTCAAACTGCTTGAGAAAATTAAATCTCTCTCTCTCTCTCTCTCTCTCTCTCTCTCTCTCTCTCTCTCTCTCTCTCTCTCTCTCTCTCTCTCTCTCTCTCTCTCTCTCTCTCTCTCTCTCTGTCTCTCTCTCTCTGTCTCTCTCTGTCTCTCTCTCTCTCTCTCTCTCTGTCTCT
>OMLI01073623.1:0-10449 GCA_900302605.1 Rondeletia loricata | reverse complement strand
ATGAACAAAGATAATCCAGCAAACAGCATGGAGAACTAAGGGGATCTATATCAATACATCCATGATCTAACGTTATATAGGGAGGGCAGATTGCAAAATAAGGAACAGGTGAGTAACGAGGCCAGGTGTGGGTAATCGGGAGCGGAACACACGCGATGGCAGGAACTGAAACGAGAGGGGAGGTTAGTATCAAAATAAAACAGGAAGTAGGCTACAATATCAAAAGAATTGCTTCTCTCGTGATCAGCGCTGATCACGGGTCTTCTCGGATCCACTCGGGTATTACGCATAATGATAAACAGACCCGGGACCCGCGGTAATAGAACGGGACCCGACCCGGACCCAATTGTCCATAATAAAACGTGGACCCTAACCCGTACGGGTCCCGGGTCGGGTCTCGGGTCCTAGGGTTCGGGTAGACCCGTGAAGACCTCTAGCTGGAGATGATGTCATGATGTGATGATTGATGATGTCATGATGTCACGATGTGATGATCACGATGTGATGATGCCACAATGTGACGATGTCACGATGTGATGATGTCACTATGCCCAAATAAGGTAATAGCATCAGTCACTCAGTCAGTCACTCAGTCACGGACATTTGGGGTTCTAGGGCTAGACTCATCGTCCAGCCAAAAACCTGTTACTGCAATGAATCAGGAACCATATGCTTTTTCAGAACAACCTCTATACATTTTGAACTTTGCAACATCATGCTACTGTAATCTTCATAAATTACGTAAATTAAGTGTGCAGGTAAAAGGACACAATATATATATACAGTACAGTAAACTGAAGTTGGGTGAAAAAGTAAATATAAAAATACGCAAGTCAAAAGTAAAGTACAGCAAAATAATTCCCAAGTATTCAACTACACGTAAAATAGGAATACAAAAAACAAACAGTTGGTACATAAAGAAAGAAAAATCACATTTATTCTGCCTCAGCATCCTGTCTCTGGGCTTGGTCAGGCCAGGGGTTTTCACAGGCAATGTTAGCCCTGGCCAGGTAGCGGGGGACGTACCCCCTGGTATGCCTTATCCACCCCTGGCAAGACAATGTCCCCACAAGCCTCCTCCATTGACTGGAGATACATATGAACTCACCTGTGGCCCTTTGTATTCATCCTGAGGTTCTGATTGGTGTGTGAACTGTTTTGCTTCTTAGTGTTTGCACTTTGAGAATTGTGTGTTAATTGAGTTCATCTTGTGATGACTTGAGTTAATTATATTGAATGCCAGTGCTTTCTAATTGAGCACATGGTGCAACCTGTGAAGATATTTGTGTGTAGAGTTCTCTCTGCTTTTTCCTTTTTCTCTCAGCTGGCCTTGGGGACTTTCTTGTCTCGGCTAGTGTTTGGATGACCTTCAACATTTCTTGTGTGACTTTGTAACATTCATTGAGACCTGCCTGATCATCAACACTGGATAGATTACCCTGGCCCACCATCTTCTTGGCATCATAGGGTAAAGCTCCAATGAACTTGCCCGCTCTTTCTCCCGATCTGGGTCATAGCCAGTCCTTGGCCAACTGGGCGAGGTCATACATCTGGGCTCTAGCAGCCATCTCAAGATTGTACTTCCATTCATAGAACATTTGGGCTCATGAAAGAAGACTGTATCCTTATCTGGGCAAAATCTCCTTTTTTAGGGTTGCATACACTTTGGCTTGCTCTGCAGGGTAAGGTAAGCTTTTTGGGGAGGCCCAATGAGAAATGGACCAAGCAGATCAGCCCAGGTTTTTTCTGGTCAGCCCCGGCCAGTGCGTTCAAAAGCCAAAAGGTAGGCCTTACCTTCATCATTTCTTTCATTACTTCATTGGGAATTAACCGACTTGGGATGGATTGGCTCATGGCTCTGGTAGGTTGGGGAGGGGCTGCTGCTGCTGCTGCTCCTACTCCTACCATCTTTCGTAGCTGTGCAAGGTGGAGGGCATTCTTCTGCCATTGTTCTGCGAGCAGCTCAAGATGCATATGGCTTGCTGCTCACCACAACATGATCTCATAAAAAGTCATGAAATGAGCATGAACTATGAAATGCAGATTTACGTGCTGTGAACACGAATTATGTGAAAATTACATTCCTCCACCACAAATTGGATTCTGTGACAAAAAACTTTGGTTAGGGTTAAGGTTATGATTAAGTGTAGGCAACTAAAACAACTTTGGTTAGGGTTTGGCTTAAGGTTATGGTTAGGCAACTAAAACAACTTGGTTAAGGTTAGGGAAAGGCTTTGGTCATGGTTAAATAAGAAAAAGTTTATCAAAAATGTTAAATCTCTCTCAGGGTAGAAATGTCCTTCTTACAAGCTGGGAATTGAACCCTGGTCGGCATCATTGAAGGCTAACGCATACACTCATCCACCACCCCGACCACAATGCTACTTCAATGTGAAACCACTTCCTGTTTATAGTCATGCCTCCTTCACGTAACCGTTTTGTGCTGGGAACACGGCACTTTAACACTTTACGTGCCACCAACACGTAATTTGGTGTTAACAAGTCGTGTTCATTTCACATATTTGTGTGAGATCAGGTTGGCTCACCAGCTTATGCCTGCATTCTCCATCAGTGTAGTGCAGGGAAGTGCAGTACAATAATCAAACACGTGAAGGCCGGAGATGCAAGATGGACAATGTGACAGTTTAGGCAAATAATTCAAAACAAAAGCCTGGCCCCTCTCTGGGGCTGTCTTCCAGCTATCTGGTCCAAAAGTGTCCCTCCAGCCTTATTTCACCTCCTACAGCTCTCTCTCCTACAGGTCTTCTGACTGTCCCCTAATGAGCCAACTGCCTGCAGGTGTGTGGGTGGCCTGGCTGAAGTGCCCCTGGTAGGCACTGGGTGGAGCCAGTGTAGGCACCCTCAAGCACCATGCCCCTCGGCCCTTTACAACCACCAAAACTAACATCAATCAAATGGCAATGTCCTGTGCTGTGCAGACTGGAGAGGCATTTTGTGTGAAAGTGATGAGCACTGTATTTTCTGATATTAACTGAATATCGCCGTCCCTGAGAGTTTACTTCATTGAACTCAGATTTATCACAACATCTCCATCAGCTATTTCACTTCTGCTGACTCTGTGCAGCTCCCAGTCTCTAGACACAGAAGTCAGTTCAGTTGTCTTATTCATCCCATTAAATGTAGCTTCAATTTAAACCACTGTGGGAATACCGATCCTCACTTAGCAAGTTTTAATTTCTAAACAGGTAAGACTGGGGGATGTAATTTCTTTTAAATAAATTTCAGATTTATTATGACACTTCTCTTCCTCTGATAAGAGTTCAAGAACGTGGAGTAAAAAGCTTGCCTGCTGGTCCATTACTGATATCTATCTTCAAAGCTCTGATTCCAGAATCAAAGACAATGAAAGATGGGCTCCCTTGATAGCATGGGACGTGAGTTGAACTAATCCAGTGTGACAAAAAAGATTGTTAATATTTTCTGACATGTATGCTGGCATACGCATTTTAACTACTTCATAGATTCAAGTCAGATTAATCAGAGCTATGCCCTTGTCATTTGATTTATTTGGATCACTTTGAGTTCCTCCTACAAAAGCTGATAACATAGCTTTTATAAATGGATGTCCAGCTGCATATAAACACGTTTTGTTCTCTGAATTGCATGCGCTTGAACAAAATAATATTTTCCTATGAACTAAGGCCAGAGTTCACAATAATGGAATCAACACTAAGGACACAACACTAAGTATAGCCTCTACTCTAGCAACTGAGTGGAGAAGGAACCCATAAGAAGCAGCTCAGCAAGCACAATTGGCACTAAGATCTTGGGATATTGTTGGGCTTGTGCAGAAGGGTCATGGAGATATTGGTCTTGGCATAAGCAAACCAGAATGGAACAAAGAAACACCCTTAGAAAAGAGGAAATTGGCAGTGGTGCAAATACAATGGAGGAAACGGTAAGATGTGCCAAAACAGCTTCTCAAGCTGAGCAGGGACAATGGATGACCTGGGAAAGTGTACAGAGAAAAAAATGTGGAATATGGGAGCTTCTAGGATTAAATTCATTATTGAAGCAACCTGTGACATGCTGCCATGTCCTTTGTGTTCAGACAGAGCAATGCTTAACCTGTCAAAATACAAAGATAGTTTTTCCCAAGGCTGATACTCATGGTGACACTGTCCACTGCTCCTGATGTAATAATGTTTACATGGCTAAATCTATTTTGTGCTGTATAATGAGTTTCTGGACTGCTGAGCAGGTCGCTTCAAGCCAGAAGGGTCATCTGTTCCATCAGCCTTTAAGTGTTGGTACAATACTGTTTTTGAACTATTGAATGGGCTGTTTTAATTCAGAATGAGCCACCTGTTCCATTAATCTGTGATTGACAATAAAATACTGTTTCTGAGGTTTTGAGTGGCCTCTTTCCAGCCAGGAGGGTCGACTGACCGATTGCTAGTACAGTGGCGTTTCTAAACTGCTGAGTGGGATGTTTCAAGGCAGCAGGATCAGCCATTTCAGTGGCCAATTGGAGTTGAGACTGACATTGAGTTTGAAAATCAGAACTGTAATGTTGTGGGCTTAAGTGTAAGTCTAACCATAGGTAGAGTATTTGTGCAGGTTTGATCCATGAACGGGTATAGAAGTGGGTGGATGTGGGATTCAGGGACTTCCTGTTGAGCCTCCTGGATGTTCCGACCTTCTCACAGCCAAGCCATCTCTCTACACAGTTTCGCACTCATGATTAATGGGACAAGGGATAGTTACAACAGATTATGTGTATTGGTAAATGTGCAAAAGGCCTTTCTAGAATATTACATCTTAAGCTATTATTCACAGCCATTAACTTAAATGTTTCTTCGTGTTCATTGTTCTTTAGGGACTAGAGTTAGTGTAGGCCAAGAAACAGAGTAATTACTTATTGATGTGGCTGCATTCCTTTTTACATTCGTCCTTTACCATAGTGGGAGATAGGACATTGACGAAGTTAAGTGAATGTAGTCTGTACAGAGAAATTAATGGGATTTTATTGAACCATTTCGGTTTTTCTCGGCTTTGCAAGACTTTCTCTCATATGTTGTAAGGGGACTACGTTAGCAGAGTTTCTCCATAAACATAGAAGATGCTACAGTACATGCAGAATCTGCTAAACATGCTTATCGTGCATACAGTACATCAACAGTACATCAACAGATCACATTGTAAATTCCTTCTGTTAAATACAATTTCCAATGCACATCTCTTGCTTTACCATAAAGACGTCCACTATGCTGGAAATTAAACGTTTGATATGTTGAAATACTGTAAGGATTACAACACTGAGGATTAGGCTTAACCAGATAAGCTTGCCTAATCACTACACCTTAAACAGGATTGGTGACTGTGTTCAGGTGAACCTGTTTATTATCGACTTCAACTCTGTATACTCCCATAGCTCGGGCCTATACAACCTTTACCTGATGCACTGGAGGGATGATAATACTATAGGGTCCAGCAAAGCCCAGCAATTTATCACTTGCCACCCCACTATTGTGCTGTGTCACCAGCTGGATTGCTACAGGCCTTTGGAATGGATGTGCAGAGTCTGGTTCACAGTTATTAAAAGGCAAGGGGTTACAATAAACACTGAAAAACCTTTCTTGTTCTTGTCCCTGGCCAGTTTGTTTTGTGTGTCTGTTGTGGCGAACAGAATGATAATACAAAAGAATGGCACAAGGGGCTGGGTGTAGCTTCTCTGGGCTTTGTTGAAGCTTATCAGATGACTTGTACAGATTGCAAAACCTAGGTTAGAAATTGTCTATAAGTCCTAGAATAGACAGAAATAATGTCAGTTTGATTCTTAGACGCAAGTGATATCTCACGTTCAACAAAATTAGAATTTTAATGCAGAGTCCACATCAATGCTAAAATCAACAGTGTTATGTATCATACTGGGTAAAAGGGTAATGGCCCAGCTCTAATCACCTGGAGTGTTTTGGGGCACCAGCTCCGCTCATGTCATCAAGGGCTCATAGACTGAACAAGGACACAGAGAAACACCCATCAGATTGTTATGTAAGATTCAGTGAATAGATCTCATCAAGCATGCCTGTTTGCTCCATCAAAGATCATAATTAAAGACAATTAAGCTTGTAGATTGTAACTTGAGTGCAAAAGAAGATACACTTTTTTCTACTTGTTTGTGCTTTAAGTTTTGCCAGAATATTGCTGTTGGACACTAATACTTGTTTGCATAATTGCTCACCATGCAACCTGGTTAATTTTGCTGGTGACAAAAAAAAAAACGTTCCATAAGATCTACCTGTGCATAGACAGCAAAGTGATAATAGATGGGAGTTCCAGATGGAGTAGTGCCCCAAATATTAGATAGTGTTGATCCATTAGCTTTTACGTACCCATTTCTGTGATGGGAGAGTGCATAACGCCTTGTGACAGCTATGAAAGTATTTATCTATAAAACCTCACATTTTGATGGCACAAACATTCTAAAATGATGACAAGCTCTCTCTTTTTTCATCTTGAACAAAATATAATTTCATGCTGGATTAACTGTATTGACCAGCAGTAAGGAAGAATAATCTATGGGTACTACTGAAGCCTGTGGGCTTGGATATCTTCGTCAGTTCACTACTCTTCAACACATTATTGAAAAAGACAGACAGAAAAGGAGAAGCAGAGAGAGATAGACGGCAAAAGGAATGTGAGTGTCTGATTTTGAGTCATAACCTGAGGGTTGTTGCGTACTTAATCTAGAGATGTATTACTTCTGACGTCGCTGTCTACATTTCCGCCCACGTCTATGATTAAATTCCGCTATTTTACATTTTAATTGCTTTATTACCATGATGATGATTCAGAGTGTAGAACAGACTTGTAGGTCTACAATGGTAAGACATCCTTGCATAAGCTCCATTTATAGAAGAAAGATGGCTACAAACAGGCACATGAACAGAAACCTTTGATCACTCAGTCAGTCAATCTTTCAATCAATTCATCAAATCAGCTCAAAATTGCAGTCTGCTCTTTTGTTTGTGCATCTCCACATAATGTAGATAACACATTACTTGTGTGCAAGTTTGTGTACAATTATATTTTGTATTGGAAGAGAGGAAATCGAATGGGCTTTGGATTCACTGTATTGGAATTTTGTATGGGTGTATGGCAGCTGCCAGGCAAGGTGGCACTGTTGGGCGTTTTCTGTCCATGGTGTGTCTAGAGTGCTCTGGCTCTCTGCCCAGAGATGCTCAACACTACCTGAGCAGTGTTGGTTGGGGCTCCAGGGGGTGATTGATTGAGTACAGATTGTATTTATACTCAACCACAGCATGTACGGGAGCTGATGCTTCAGCAACTGCAGGGAGATGGACAAAATGGGATCATTTTGCATTAATGGAGCTAACGCATGTTTTCATTACAAGAACATGATTTTCATGACCAATATTTTTTCCGACCTCAAAAGTTAATAATTACAGCTACTTTTTAACTTAGGTGTATTTGCTGTTGCTTCTACTTGAGTAATTTTGAAGTATTTACTGGGGTATACAAGTGATACATTTACAAGTACAATCTGTCATTTACTGTGAAACACTGTCATTCTGGACTTTACCTTCCGGCTTTGTTGATTTTATTAAGAAAAACAACCATCTCCACATCATGGCCTGATAACAGTTAATCGTATTGGGGCCACCCGAGGGTCTGTGTGTGTGTGTGTGTGGTGGTGGTGGTACTCACCCTGAGTACGATTTAACCAAAGCGACAGCACTTCTACTTAATTGAAATAGAGCTCTTTCCACCTCTGCATTTCATTTGGTTTATAACAGATTGACTTGATAAAAAATCTCAGATTTTGTGGTGAAACGTTGCTAGCCAGCCACTCCGGACATATTTGTTCAGTGCCACGTCATTTTGTTGCTAAAACATAAGATGATTGCAGAGTCGAGAAAGGTGTGTTCAGCTGATGTCAATGTCTGTCATCATAAATGTACAGGGAATAAATACATACTAGGCATCATTAGTCAAAGCAAAGCACTGCTTTCTGTCAGTAGAGGAGGAGAGGGCTTCCTTATCCCACAAATAGAGAACCATTATCTGTCTAAGGACTCTCACTCTGGATAGCATTGGCCTCTGCTATTGCACTGACATATTTTTCAGTGCAAGTGACCTCTCTACAGGAACTTGCAGAACATCTAAGCAGAGCTACAACTTTGTTAATAAGCTGAATACTATTACTGTTCTCATGTCAGGAGTTTGAATCCAAAACACCATAAATCCATTTGGTCACTTGATGTTCATTTTTCAATATTTAAAAAGTACAGATGGTTACTGTACATGTGCTAAAGTTTTACTATTTTGTAAGCAATGGTCTTCAATTAAGTGATAACTTCGATAATAATACATATTTTTACTTTCATGTCAGCACTGATTTTGCAAGTAGGTGTCATATTTTCAAAGTGGTGGATATCTCATGTTGGAATGACACTTTCCAATTGGTTTAATTCAAAGCAAGGATTACTGTATATCCCATCTAACAATTTCTACAAAGCTGGAGAAGTATGACGTTTAAATTTTGTGATATAAAATATTGCTTAACTGTAAAATCCTGCAAGACAGACACTCATTAAGGCTTTCCAACATTAATAACCACAGTGTTGATTCATTAAAGAATGGTATTCCTGCTGTTTACTTGTATTTGGTTGTGAATATGCAACTTTTTGAGATCAGTAGGCTACTATTTTCTTCTGACATAATTGCGATGAAGTGTAGCTAAATAGGCTGACTGCGATGATATGCTGTATGATGTTATGCTGTTGTTCGAGCAGTCCCACTTGAAGTGTTCCATGCTGCCTTTGTGAACATGTTCTGTAACGCTTCTCTTTATTCCTCTGCATCTGTGTTCAAACTAAATCATGTTGATAGCCACAGACATCATGCATTGTGACAGATTGTGACTGGTGATAGCAATGGAAGAAGAGGATGGGCAATTAGCATACATCTACCATCACAATGAACAATTTTCATGATCACCAGCTGCTGCCTGCTAGAGTGTACACCTGTCTGGGTAAAATCACACCCATGGTCTAAGCCACAGTGGCAGCCCGTGGCTCTGTGCCCTCTGATTGCTCCCAGTTACTCCCAGGTTTCTGCTGAGCAGACAGGCAAGGCACACAGGCCAGATGGCCAGGGCCCCGAATCAGGGCTAAGAGGTTACAAGGCCACTTCCAGAGCTAATAAATAATGATAATAAAATGGATGATTTATTGAGAGCTGCTTATATCTCATCAAATTAATGTCCAGTCAGTCCAAAACACATGAGCAGTGTTGCGAAATGTGGTCTCCTTAACATAATTAGCATTATCTCCACAGATATTAATAATCTTGTCAAATTACAGCATTTTATATAGACAGATTGATCAGTCCATTATTATAGGTTTGAGTGCATCAATACGTTATTAGATAAATTTTTATCTAAGATAATATAGTTTTTATTAGTATCAGCTAGAGCTATTATTCTGGCCTGTAGTGAGTCTGCTGTTGTAAACTCCTAATGGGTCGTAATTGGTGAAGATGGTTGTCCAATGAAATTTATGATAGCATTACATATAGGCATCATGACAGAGTTCAAGCCATAACCAGTTCATTAAAGTGCAGTTAAAGGTTGAGTCCTCTTTATACTTTACAATGGAACAAACATCGACATGCCCATCTAATATCTGTTTTCCCTCTCCACAAAAATAGATCTATCCCTCTCGGCTCAACCCATGAAATATTCCATAGAACTAGTATCTGTTCAATTGCCTTCCCCTCTCTTTAAACATAGTGAGGATATTGATGGAGCCATAATTTATTCACTGAATTTAAAGTGGGTATAATTCGACAAACTTCACCTCAACATACAAGCTTGAAAACGGAACTTTCCTCTTAGATGTATTAATAATGAAATAACTGTGCAGAAACTCTCTTTCCTGATTCCGGAGACTTGAGACTGCTTTCCTTGAGAAATGAAGGAAATCGTTGCCATCTATCAGCCCCAGGTCAAACTCATCAACATGTCCTCCCTTGATGATGGGGGATTTGAATGCTAATGAAGGTGTCCTTGACTCACTCACATCTAGTGATGTAATCTGTCCTGAGATCATTTAAAGCATCATTAAACTTTGGTAGAGGTTTGGGTTGTGTAGTTACCTTGACATGATGTAACTCCAGATATTGGCAAGATATCTTCAATAGTTGCTCCGTAGCTTCAAACTTGATCATCTCTCCCCCATACACATGCATTGCATGGCGAAACAGGTCTCAAAGTCACACTTCTAGCACACAAACGAACACGAACAAAGCGGATTCTGCCAATATATAAAAGAACAAAACCCGATTCAGCATTTTTTTCGTCTGTTTACAATGATTGGTAAAGGTATATTTTCTTCATCCCCTATTCAGCCGGCTTCAGGAGCAAACATACAAACACAGTGATTCGGTCCCGGAAGCAAACTA
>OMLI01073614.1:0-10078 GCA_900302605.1 Rondeletia loricata | reverse complement strand
TATTGGAGTGGATCTAATCCTCTGCTGCTCTCAGTCATACTCCATTTCATCAGCAGCATGACAAATTAGATGTGCAGTGAAATGGAGTATGACTGAGAGCAGCAGAGGATTAGATCCACTCCAATCTTACCAGCAATCTTTCCACTATCCCTTCATTTCTGTGGGGAAATACCCTGGAATGGGAAAGAAAATTAGATCAAATTTTACTGAAGAAAGAGACAGAGTGGCAGGGGAAAGAGATTAAATAGAGCATTCTCCATTTCTGCCAAAGCATCTCTCATAGATTTGTCTTGGAATCAAATGCAATGCAATTTATGGTCCCGGATATCCTGAGTGCATTACACTAAACATTCACTCTGTACAGTTGGATCTGAGGTATAGGTGTATAAATGAATAGTAAGTAATCAGTCCAGTGCAGTTCATCACTGGCCATTTTACCTTTTTCAATTTGTATCACTTGCACAATACATTATGCTATCTGTGTACCTAACATGTATCATAGCCAATCAAATTGATATAGCCAATCAAGCATCATATTCAGCCACTTCACCATTAAAGTTGAAATGCTCTTGAATGCTCTCAGATATTCCTTTTACATACAGCACCTGACTATTTTAACAGCTCTCCAAATGCGCAGAAGATTGTTATTTTGTTTTAACAGAGATCATTTATGGCTTCCCTCGTGGGACCCATTACACTTGGATTAGACATAGTCCCATCCTTTCTTGTTAGATGTGGAGGAATAGTAACGCATGACTACACAAGGCTGGGCCATGGCTGTGAAACTCACTTATAGAATCTTCAAGAGCAAGACTGTATTAGTTCAGTTCAAGTCCTTCATTTTCACCACCACATGGGAAATGTTTCACAAGTTTATATTCAGCTGAATGTAGCTGAATTAATCCTTTTATTCAAGCCCCTGGTATTAGCACAGTCTGGTAGAGACATCTAGTGGCTGAATACAAGTTGCAACAGAGACTTGATTGAACAGAAAACACAGCTGAACCTGGAGAATACACAACTCAGCTCTTCAAAAGTGATCTTAAAAATGCTCTCTAATGAAGAACCTGTCAACCTTTAATCTTTATTTGTCCAGGGAATGTTGACTGAGAATGCACGCTCTTTTTTCAGCACCGGCCTGCTTCACATTCGCACCTAGGAGCTTCCCAGTACAATCACTGTCTTCTGTTGGCCACTGAGCAGCTCCATTAGAGCAGATGGGGGTTAAGTGCCTAACTCGAGGGCATTTGGTTGTAGTTTTTGAAGGAAGAGAAAGCATTACTCAATCACTTTCCCCACCAACGTTTTCCCAGATGGTTGGGGATTCAAACTGGCAACCATACCAGAAGACAACTTCCTTTAGGCTACTGCCGCCACAAAAATATCAGACAGTCGTACTTTGCCTCATAGTCATGGTGTTAGTTTTGGTGTTGTATAGAGCCTCTTTTTTTAAGGTGCTATCTAGAACCTACCACACATGGTGCTACATGGGAACATCTTAGAATGGAGCCACTAATGGTTCCTCCAATAGTAGGGAAGTATCATAGGTTAAAGGGGTTCTATATTAAAGCAAAGGTTTGCCCTTAAAACACTCAGAAGAAAATGTTTTATCGTGTGCTTCTACAAAGAGCAGGTCCAGTAACTCCTACATCTACATATATCCATCCATCCATTTTCCATACCCACTTATTC
This sequence comes from Rondeletia loricata, assembly GCA_900302605.1. NCBI lineage: Eukaryota > Metazoa > Chordata > Actinopteri > Beryciformes > Rondeletiidae > Rondeletia > Rondeletia loricata. The sequence goes on along the minus strand of OMLI01073614.1, from coordinate 8,386 downwards.
CTATTCAGGGTCACAGGGGGCTGGAGCCTATATCCCAGCATGCATTGGGCGGAAGGCAGGGAAACACCCTGTACAGGCCCCCAGTCGAACACAGGGCTAACACAGATAGACAGACAAACACACTTACATTCACACCTAGGGGCAATGTTGTAGAGTCTCTAATCCACCTGATCTGCATGTCTTTATACTATGGGAGGAAACCCACTCAAAAACTGAGAGAACACAGAAAGGACCAGGACCGAGATTCAAACACAGGACCTTCTTGCTATGAGGCGACCGTGCTAACCACTGAGCCACCATGCTGCCCCTACTTCTGTATAGTATACATAATCTATACAGAAAGTACACAACTACATAAAAATACCAAAGACAGATTTTAACTATTAGAGGAACATGGTTGAGTTCATTAAAAAAAATTAATATGCACAGGAATGTCAGGAATGTGAACAGGATTGATGCCTTTGAATATAACATAGGCAAACACATTGATAATAAGTTAGGCGGTAGACGCATTCAAACCTAATAAGTAATGTTAAAGGTTTTTTTAAAAGTTGAAATCAACTCTAAAACTCATATAGGTATTAAAAAAATAGGAATAGGGTTGTTTGTGATGAAATATCATGGTTCAACTAAAAGCCTTGCTGCACATTTAGACAGAAAACTGAACAGATCTCCGAGTTCAAGATGAGAGGGGGACCTACTATATGAGAGTAATCTAAACCTGAACAACCAACCAGCCAAATAGATAGACAGAGTTGGTCAAAACTAAGATCTGGATTAAAAATCACCCCTACAGTTCTAGCAGCAGATCTTACATTATAATTATCAGCAAGACCAACATTGTCCTGAATAAGGAGGGCCACACAAGTAAAGCAATGGTGGTTTTATATAACATGTCATTGTGGTCAGATATACTAATGTAATTTGCCTCTAGTTAGGATAACACCAGACTACAATGAAGGGTGCGTCCCCTCAGGTGTGCATGCCTCAGTCTAGACCGGATTACAAGACTCACCGAAATTTACAAATTCAGCAGTGGGTGCCTGAGATGGGAAAAATAAATGTATGTTCAAATCCCTACGTTTTACAGTACCATTAATTAAAACATGCAGTAATTCATGGGATGTTGTCAGTGGAAAGAGGAGAGCATTTGATTTCATTCAAATTGACTGGAGGGGAGGAGAGGAGATGGTACATGAACAGGTTGGTTGGAGTAGTATTAATCTGGGAAGATACAGCTGAAGCAGGTGGATGGGGCTAAAGTGACAAATAAGTAAGTAATAAGTCAAAAATGACTCAAATCATAATTTATTTGCAAAAATATGAAGATAGAATACCTTTATTATTAAAAAAACAACAACATTGATTTGATATATGGGTCATTTTTGACCCAGTCATGGAAGAGTATAGGTTCCAGTACTATAATGCCTGTAAGGGTTCAGGCCCAGCCACCACGCTGCAGAGGGTGGGCTGAGGGGTGAACCAGGGTGCTGGATCAGGTGAGCAGGGTGGCAGTTCAAAGATGATGAGAGTGGCTGAAACGGGGACCAGGGTCAGAAACACCAATAAATAAATAAATAAATAAATATCCCAGAATCCTGAAATGTTAAGACATGTGATGTGATGTGGGTTTGCCTTGTTCTTTTTCATAAGTTCAGTGAGCTTGTCCTTAATTTCATTTATTGATCCCCATAAGGAAAATGGAGGTCAGAGGTCAGGGTCAGCAACAGAGCAGCCCCCCTGCAGCTGGTAGGGTACAGTGTCTTGCTCATGGACACTTCAGCAGGGCAGATACTTGCTGACATGGGGGGGCGAACCTGGGTCCTCCAGTTGAAGGATGGTCTCTCTAACCGCTAGCGCAGCCAGCTGCCCAAGCCAGTTGTTTTCAACGTTCCTCTGACCCTCCCTAGCATGGATAAACCACAATGCACACCTGGGAACGTGCAGCTGAACCTCTGTAAGGAAACGCTCCCATATCCCATGACGACTGGATGGGATTACAGCACTCTCTAATTCAAAAGTGTCCCACTCTCATTGATGGGAATGTCAATCTCACGTAACATTTTGATGAGTATCTCTAGTGGCATATTGGTCATAGGAAGACAGGGTTCAGTTTCACACAGTGGAGGATGACCGTGTCTTCTTTCAACTGCTATCACCCTTCTATTTTGCTGTATGATGAATTAGGGGTACTTTGTGGTAAACGGCACTTAGCTAGCTTCTTATGTTACAGTGAGGGGACAAATGGTGGAATCAATAGGAAAGGCTTTGATTTGGAGGTACAGGAGTCACAGAAACTCAGAGAGAGCATTGCTCCGAGCCTTCAGAGAACACTGGTGTAGTGATTAAGTAATTTACCCATCAAACTGGACACCTTGAAATCCCCAAGGTAGCCTCCTGTCTTCACTAAAAAAAAACTAGCCAAACAATTCCCAGATGACTTCTGAGTGTTTTTCTTTCCTTTTGAAGTTCAGGTTTCTCCGTTTGTTCAGTAGGATGTGCTTGTTTCCTACAATATCATCTTTAAGAACACAAGCATGATTCTTTTAATATTTTATTTAACCATTATTTAACTAGGCAGTCCCATTGAGAGTACGAATTTCTTCAAGAGAGACTTGGCCAAGAGAGCAGCATCCAGGCAGAGACTAAATACAACAATGTACAAAATACAATCAAAGTCACATAAAAGTAATTTTGTACTCCAAAAGACAGTAGTCCAATATCAAACCAGTATACTCATGGGCCAAACCTATTTAAATATTGATTAAACAAAGCAAAGGCAGCTCCTTATTGAGTCTGCCACAAAGGCAGCAGAGTACATGAAGTCACGTTTGCCTTCAGTTCAATCACTACTAGACAATACTAGAAGACACTAGGTTGTGTTTCACAATCAAAGAATATGACCATAATACAACTTTCATATAATATCTAGTCTGAAAATTGTCTATACGAATTTGTATCATCACTATATACATATTAATGATACTAGCCAATAATTACCAAAATAAATGCACATTCACATGGTGAAAGGCAATTAAATAACCTAGTTAGTTGAAAATATTATTGTATGCATTTTGTGAACCAACTCCTGTAAATTAACTATTTTCGCTTTGCCTTTGAACATCATTTAATTAAAAACACATTAGTCATTCCGACATATTTTATTGTGTAGCCTAAATGAAAACGTTTAAAGTTGTACAAATGAATTCAAAGTCTGCCTCGGCTTTAGCTTTCTTCGACCTGAAGGCTTTGGGTCAGCGGCCATAAAGACGAGACTCACATCCATTTGTTAATTAATAATAAGCATGATGTAGAGAAGGGTAAACCCACTTAAACTGTTCACCCATCTTTTCATTTGCAGAATAGAGTTTACCCACCTTTTTAGGCTGACATAAACCCTAAATAGTATCAAATTTAAGGTATTTTAAGGGGTGAAAGCATACATTAATGTTTTCTTTAAAATGTAACTTATTTTTGCTCATGATGGTGTCTGTTTACCTTATGGTGATCAACAACCCACCGTTTTTTATTTTTTTATTATTCGTTTTTTACCACATGCCTTATTGCTACAGGTAAAGTCACGGGAGGCTTTGTCATCTGCTATCACAATGATTTCAAACGTGTCTTTAAAATAAAAAATGTCGTGGTTAGACTTAAGTGGCCTACATATATCTCACTGGTGACCTGCAGATGGAGAGCCTGTGTCTGTCCTTGTTCCGGTCAATATAGACGCGCGTCTTGGCATCAGTCATGCATTGCAGGCTGGCGCCGCCGCCTCTCCACTTCCACAACATCAGGTGTAATGTTACTGTTTGTTGTGGCCTGGGAACACTAATAACGTGGTTGGAAAACAATGCTGGTGGTAAACCTGTTCAACATCACGAAAGATCACTCACCCCCGAGGACCTGCTGGTTAAGTGGCTAGGCTACTACCAGAAGCGTGGTTTGGGGATACACTGCATAAATGATCCGTTTTAGCAAGTTCATTAATCTGGTAATCTAGTGTTAAAAAGCTTATTTTTCTTAAAACAAGCGAAAAATCCGCCCAAGTAGGTGAGATAGTTTGTTTTCCAATGCAAATAAGTTTGTTTCAGGACTTTTCCTGAATCAGTGTCATTTCCTTGATAGGCGGTGATCTGCCTTGGGCCTAATAGGACTCTGCCTCGTTTACTGACACTTGTTTCTAGAAAATCCGTGAAACAAGTGGAAATGCATTGGACAAGTGAAAGGCAGTTTTTCCCCCACGTTTTCATTTTAAGACTGACTATGAGACTAAATTACTTGTTGATATTGACATTTTTGCAGAGTAGGCAAGATCTCCCCTGTGCCAGTAAGAATCAGTGCAGGACAAAACCAATTTAGTCTGCATACTATCTAATGATACAGAGATTAGTTCACATTCCAGGTTTATAGCTCGAGGAGTTTTGTAGCATTGTAGAATTTCGATGATGTTGCCAAGATCAATCTCACTTATGAATTTGTCCATTCTCACCTCCTGAGCACAAAGAAAGTGAATATGATCTGAAGTGTTCCTGTGTAAGATGAGAATGAGAGGAGCAGCAGTCCACAGGCCAAGCGCCACTCTTTGCGCGCAGGCTGGGTGTTGGCCAATGGTTTGGAGGGGGGTGAGAGGTATCCCTACCTTGCTCAATAGTCAGACCTGGAGTGATTTTATCTTCCCAGGCCCTCCGTCATCGGCCAGTTAAGGGATAAGTCGGGCAGCATCACCAGCAGCTCTAGGCACAACTTTGTGAACAGGATCAGAATAGTATTGTAGGCTAGAGGGGGAGATGAATCCCAGTTCATCGACCTCGACGCCATTTTCAGTCAAGGATATTTTGAAGCTGGAGCACCATCATGTCTTTGAAAATGAATTCTTGATGCCTGACCAAGTTGCACCAATGAATTACCAACACGCGCACAGTGCGCCTCGGACTCTGGACCTTTATGACTGCCAGCAAAAGCCGTGCGTCGCAGGGATGCAAGCGAAACGCACCATCAACCTCGACATCCAGAAAGGCAACTTAGCGGCAGAAGAGGACATAAATGACCAGGGTGAGTTGACACACACATCATAACCAAATCAATACAGTTTTGATACAGTCTGGGGATGTTGATGTAGGTTGGATAGGCCGCCTACGGCCTGAGGCCTTGGACGCATGACGGGCATAAGAATAAAACCACCACTGGCCCTATAGTGAATCTGTTTTCCCTTTCATTTTTTATGTAAATATTGGAAAACCTAAGCAAAAGCGTGAAGGCTATTACTGTAAGAGGGGCCTCACTTCATTAAACCCTAAAGTTCCTGCATCTAAAATCATTTTACACCAAAACTTCCAAATCTGATCGACACATTTTTGGGGAGCAAAGAGGAGCAATGGTGGATGACTGACAAGATATTATTATTTGGTCAGTGTGATAAATTATTAGATGTAGGTCACCAAACTATCTTACACAGGCGCGCAGCGGCCCTGTTCAAAGCTCCCCTGAGGTGATTTTTTTTAGATATAAATATAAATTTGCGACTTTTGCTTGATCTTTGCTTTACATTATAATAATAAAAACTATCAAATTTGGACTAAGACTAAAGTGTGGGAAATAGGCTATCAGACTTTAAAATCATGGTTTCTTGAAAACGTGAAAAAAGTCTAATTCACTTCTTTCCAATGCAAATAGTTTCACTTGTTTCCATTGCAACTTTGCCTGTTCCGAGAATTTTCTTGAAACAAGTGGCAATATTTGGAAGAAGGGATCCCTCTCCTAGTATCAAGATAATGTCACTTGATTCAAGAAAATATTTGCATATTAAAACAAGTGAAATCATCTCACCCCATCGGCAGATGATTTTTTCATTTGATTTAAGAAGATTTTAAAACTCAGTAGCTTAATAGACTAAATTATCCTACCTATTTTTGCAGTGACTGACGTTATTAGTCTCCTAAAAGCAATCCAGTCACAGCCTTGTGTTTGAAATTTAAAGTGATTCGTTTTAATTATTATTTCTTGTTATTCTTTTGTAGAAATGAGCGGTTTTGACAGTTCGCCTGACTGTGACAAAAGCCCGGAGAAGAGCTCAGCAAGACAGCGCAGAAAGCCCCGGGTCCTCTTCTCCCAGGCCCAGGTGTCTGAGCTGGAGAGGCGCTTCAAGCAGCAGCGCTACCTGTCCGCCCCGGAGAGAGAGCACCTCGCCCACATGCTGAAACTCACCTCCACCCAGGTCAAGATCTGGTTCCAGAACAGGAGATACAAATGCAAGCGCCAAAGACAGGACAAATCCTTGGAGCTGGCAGGATATCCACCTGCGCCGAGAAGGGTGGCGGTGCCCGTCCTGGTTCGGGACGGGAAGCTCTGCGCCACCGCATCTCACCCAGCACCATACAACGTGACAATCGGACACTATAATCCTGTGTTTGGATATGGAAACAGCAGCGTCTATGGTTGCAGTTATAACAATGTGTCATCTTCAGCCAGTATGACTGCCACTCAGATGCCCAGTAACCAGTTGGTTGATATAATAAGTAATACCGAAGGGCCCTTCAGCCACGGATACTTTCAGGCTTCTTTACAGGGTGTGAGAGGTTGGTAATTAAAGGGACGGAAAGGGTCTATAAAAACAATCAAGCGATTCATCTCATGTAATTTTCATTTTGTTTTTTTATTTCTGGAATGGGAATTAGGTGAGTGTCGCCAATATGCAGTCCGTTTTGTAAGTCAGATGCGAATAAAAACATGATGAAAATGGCCACTTGGTTTACACTGTCTTAAAAAGTAGCCTATATTTTTATTTTCCTCTAAACCTTTCGAATTATATAAAGTATATCTCACTGTATAAAAGTAGCTACAAATCTTGGAAGTAATCTATAATAGAATATCAATTTTTAAAAATGTATTTCTTAAAATTAGTTATGTCTAAACTTTACATAAAATGTTTATATATAAAGGCTATTTTTACAGGCTAGGTTAGTGTTAGTTGGCTTCTCCAAAGGCGAAAAGACTAATATTTATTTAGTTGGTTGACTTTAGTTATATTGTTTGTTTGTTTGTTTGTTTGTTTTATTTAAAATATCTTGTAAGAATTGCATCCATTGTTTAGAAGTAAAATTTACAATTTTTAAGGTCACATCTGCTCATGAGCTTAGTTAATTTTATAGAAACGAATATTAAAGCTTCTGTAGGCCATTCATCTTTCATAGGATAAAATTCCACTTGTAGGCTTTAACTAAGGCATCTCAAATTTGAATGCAAACACAAACAGTTTCGACCCATTACGCCTAGTTAAAATGTTAAAATGCAATTTTCTTCTTAAAGCCCAATTAGAAACAGAATGCCTAATTAGATAGCCTCTAATTGGCTATTGAGCTGTCGTCTGCATATTTCAAGACACAGTTTATCAAAGAGCCCCATCAAATGCTAATGGATGAAGTGACATCTGACCTGACAGGGCTGCTCTATCAGACCGGGCTCATTATTGTCCCATCGACAAATCCGCTGATAAGGCTGGAGAGCTTGTCCTGTCCCGGAGCTTTGCTGGGTAAACAAACTCGCAGACAGAGTGGCTCTTTTACTTTTTTTAAAACTTTCAATCAAGGGGAAACAGCTTCCAATCTAACCTGTCACTCATCGACAATACAGAGGTATAGGCCTAACTTCATCACTTGCACTATAGGAGTTAGTATTCCTCATTTCAGATGAATTTCGGCATATGGGGTGGTAATTAAACCTTAAAAATAATATAATAAACGACCCCTTACGGTAAAAGAAAACGTAGAAGGATACCCAGGCCTACTATACTGTCACACCAAAACTTTAAACGATACAAATATTATAGTGATACCATAGAAGATAAACAATACCAAAGTAAGATACATTCACTATAGGCCTACACTCACAATTGACTACCACAGACACACTATAAGACCATACAGGAATATTATAGAGAATTTTCGTTAGTGATAATACGATAACTTAACAATGTTGGTCTGAGCTCACTGTTCATCTTGCGTGGCTTTTATTAGGTGGGGGAAATGCTCCAATGAGCATTAGATCAACGAATTGTTCAGTGTATCAGCCTTAATCCATGAGGACAGTGGTTGTAAGCTGTGAAGCCCCGTGGGGACGCGGATACCGATGAGGCGCATCACTGTTCAGATAAGGACAGACTCAGTGGCTCTGAAATGTAGCTGTAGACAGAAAGGAGACCAGGGCCACTTGAGGAGATCAGATAAAGCCCGTGTGTGTGTGTGTGTGTGTGTGTGTGTGTGTGTGTGTGTGTGTGTGTGTGTGTGTGTGTGTGTGTGTGTGTGTGTGTGTGTGAGTGTGTGTCTGTCTGTGTGTGTGTTTTTCTGTGTGTGTGTATGTGTGTGTGTGCCCGTGTGTGAATGTGTGT
>OMLI01073609.1:0-10516 GCA_900302605.1 Rondeletia loricata | reverse complement strand
GTAAAATGATATTCCGGTGTGAAACAACCGTTTAAATCCGGTAAAGCGACAGCCTGTGCCGAATTTCCAATACAAAAACACGGAAGTGCGACTCTGCCAAAGGCGGCGAAGAAGAGCGCGCTTCCGTGTTTTTGTATTGGAAATTCGGCACAGGCTGTCGCTTTACCGGATTTAAACGGTTGTTTCACACCGTAATATCATTTTACCACGCCGTTTTTACTACAGAACAGAAATTTAATCCTAGGCTCTCTTGCTCCACTATGATAATGTTGCAATTCTGACACAAAATGAACAGGTGTGTATTGGAAGGGTTGGGCTAATGAGCACAGTGGCACTACCTTATGTGACTGCTTCTAGACATGAGGCCTATACTTTGCACAAATGGTCTATGACATTTAAACTGATGAACAAATAAATAAATGGATGAAAGAATGAGACAGATTAAATAATTATGATAAATCTAGAAAGTATTCCAGACATGCCCTCTGGTGGTTGTATTTTTTTATAATCAGAGTACATTGAATTAAATATGGTAAGGATTAAATTACATACAAATCAATTCCTTTATTAATTGTAAATAGCCTACTCGTACTCGGCTGCTAAGACTAAATGGAGGCTTCTTTTACAATTATTATTGCAATTAACTTTATTGTATGATATAGCTAATAATATAGAAACTGTTCTGGTGCAGTTCAGGCAGATAATTGTTTATGACACATTTGTTTTTATAAATCCTTTACATTCTGAAAACACAACACAAGCCAAATTCAGCTTGTAATAAGAACAACTGGCAACCATGCACTATGCTCAAACCACATCACTCCGCAGTGGGATAGTCAGAAATGATGTCAAATACTGCCTCCCCATTGGCTCATCATGTGGAAGCATCAAATAGTCAATCTGTCAAAAATACATAAGTGTAGTTTGTTACATGTAGAATTGGGCTGTGTGTGTATTTTAATGTGTGCGAAAGTGTTTTGTTCAATTGGCCTACAAATCTTTTTTTGCACATTCACAAATGTTAATATCTTATAATATCTCAAATCTAATATACAACTACAAGTTGCTAAACTGACAGTTTATTTTTGCAAATGTTCCTGTTGGTCCTACAAGTTGCAAAGTTCAACAACAAGAACTGAAACGTGTGGATATTATGAAAATGATTTAATTCCATATAGGCTGCATGTACAACAGATAATTACAGTCTTTCAGATGCATTTCCTTCACTTCATCTGTATGATAGAAGAAAAAAGGCAATAGATGTATTTTTATTCTGTACCATCTTACATCAAGCAGCCTATAATCTTTTGATCAAAACAGTTTCATGCAACTGCAACTGAATAGAAACACACACTGCATGGTTAATACTGTAAACTGTGCACACAGATCCACGTCACGGTACAGCAGCAGGCACACCATCCCACGTCGCAGTCGGCAATTCAAAGTAAGAAAACGTGTCATTCCTTACGAAACTCTGTTCCGTTTAGGCGTCGACTTATAAAAGACAGGAAGTCGCACGGAAACGCGCGGAGGAGCGGCCAGCTGTGTGAGAACCTGTTTCACAGCTGAAGACGCGTTGATCCTACCTGGAGCGACTCTCCGGTTTCACACCGCGTCAGCTGTCCTGCAGCCCGCACTGGCTGCCAGAGGGGTCCTCAGTAAAAGGCTTGACGGAAGACTTGATGATTTTTTCTTCTTCAGAAGTTGACTTGATCATTTTTTCTTCTTCAGAAGTTTCTTGAATTCTGTGGAAATATATATATATTTTTTTTTACCGTGCAAGGTAAACCACCACCTGCCCTCTTTTAGTCTTGCATGGGCTGTGGAGTCTGAAGATGAGTCCTGCATGTATCAGAATATGAAAGTGTCCTGTCTGGTTGAAGCGGTTTCGACTGGCTTTGCTTGATTGTTTACCTTTTCGTGCTATTTTTAAATGTCTTCCCTGGTAGATACGGTAGATTTGGCCTAATTTTGCATCATCATAACTTTAAGCAAGTATGGGGAAAATAGAGAATGATTTTGTGTAATGGTTGGGGTTTCCTCCAAGTCTCATTGGACTATGGTGAAAGTTACTTGGCTACTCAGCTAAGTTAGTTGAGCTATGGTGAATTATTTGGCTGTTGTTTCATAAAGAGCTGTTGTAATTTAGAAGACAGAATTACATTTTATATTTTCATATTGTATAGCAAATGGTTTGTTGTCTTGGCACACAAAATAATTAGTTGACCACAGGCAATGCCAAAGAAATGAAAGGCAAAGAAACCTTTTAATATGACCACCTTTGTTCTAATAATAAACATGAGATGTAATTGAGCTATAGGTCAAATTTGGGAATGGTAGATTTATGGCTTATCAGCAGTGTTTTCATACGTGTGTGTGTGTGTGTGTGTGTGTGTGTGTGTGTGTGTGTGTGTGTGTGCGTGTGCGCGCCAGTGTGTTCACATTTGTAGGTGCGTGCATGTGTGCATGCAGAGGTATGGGGCATACGTGTGGTGCAGTAGGTTACCACCTGTGAAAGGGGAGATTGCACACGAGCATCACAACAAGCCCACGTCTTCACCTGCCAGGTGAATGTCTCATCCAAGGCACATGTCAGGTGCAAAGGTCCTTTGGCCAGTGCGGACGCTTTCAACCTTCTCAATCCCCACCATGCCTCCTCCCATGGGGGAAAGGTTTTATTTTTAGCCCATGCCTTCATGGCAGATGGGCAAGATACTGTGATGCTGTGGATGCTCATACCCCACCATTTTGCTGCCGCTAATCCATGTTGCCCAAATCAGACGTGTGGGACTATGGAGACAGCCAGGCCCTAGGCGAAGGGGATCCTTGAACACCCTGGAAGACGTGGAGATTGGTGGTAGCCTCCTGTTCATATTAGATCCTGTCAGCAGTACACCCACTGTTATGTAACAGGATGGGTCCCTATAATGGAGCCCTAACAATAGGGCTCATGCAGATTTCAAGATGGATGGGGATCATCAGGTGGTGTTTTTACTTTCCTTTGTGCAAGTGGGTTTTGTTTGCACATTGTATTATTTGTGTCTTTCGTGTTTTTCTGCTTATTATTTGGGATGAATCTATACTGCATTCTCCACTGAACATCGTATTTTTAGCAACAAATGCGTTAGATGGCAGAAAATACAAACATTTTCATAGGTTTCAACACTATATGATAGGTGCTACATGCATTAATGTGTAAAGATGTAGCAGTGGTCTTCCTCTGCCTGAGTGTGTGTGCGTGTGTGTGACGCATCACATGTTCTTGGACGCAGAAGGTGTTGGTTTTGAGTTTCTTTCCCCAAGTGAACCCATGTGACTCCTTGGCTAGGCCTCCATATTTTCCAGAGTAGTCAAAGGGTGAAATAAGGTTAAAGATAAGGAAAACAGTTTTCTTCTCAAAATTTACTTTCTCAGTTGTTGAGTCATCATAGTTCTCTTCCACCCATGGTTTTGATCGACCCCATGCAAATATAATATAGCACATGACACGAATAATATGTTGTACTGGAATGTTAAACTGTCCCTGATAACCTAGTCTGTTTCCTATTAAACTGTATGGGGATCATAACGGGCCATCATATCGCCATGTTTGGTTGGTTCAGGTTTTACGAGCAGGTGTCTGGCCTTTTGCTTCACTTGTTGTAATACATAAGCAGCCCCTTTCCAGACCCCAATGCCTTTCAAAGGACTTGGTTGGTGTAATGAATATGATAACTCTCACAAGCTGGATGGAATATTCTCCGTATCACTTGGCCCTATCTAGTCGTCTCAGATTTCTGTGCTGTCAGTGCAAAGGGCCAAATGGGTCAATTTGAGATACAAGAAATCTATTTGGATTGTTGTATTAGATTGTGTTAAGGGTACCAAGCTATAGGAATGTCAGTCTACCTCGTGACACAAAAAGTGAATCCTAAATGTGTATGTTTATACCGAAACAGCTTAATTTCTAGCTATAATTTTAGTCATATACTAATTTAGATCCTAGACCATGTTATTTTAGTACCCTAATGATAAAAGCTCAGGTTCTGTTGGTAACATTTTATTAATGTGCTCTCATTATCCACTGATGTTGCTGTTGATGCACAAGGGAAATATTTTCATTTTCTGATTTTATTTTGTAGCTGCAATGACAAAGAAAGATTAGTTTAACTTTAGTGGCAGACAAGAGATTCTGGTCACCAAGTTGGCAAATATTGGACTTGTTTTCTATCTAAAAGGAGAGTGGGCAGCCTGGGCAGAAAATGCAGAGAGAGAACAGCAAAGGATGTACCAGACTCAAACCCATGCAGTACATGGACCATATGCAATAACTATAGGCCTGCAGCTGTCTTTCTAGCATGCTCTATTTGAAATCATTATTAGATTCCGAGAAAATGTGATAGTTTGGGAGTATGTACCGTGCCTCCCGCTGTATGTGGCGGCAACATACAATGCCACAGTAGGAAGTAGTAACAGGTGGAGAGGTCTGTTAATGTGGCCCCCAATAGGGTTTGAAATACAAGGTTAACTGGTGACAGGGTGTTGAAGAGAGCAGGGAGAGCGAACTACAGTGTTGCGATTTGACCCTGTGAGAAAACAGGGGCACTGCAAATGTCAAAGGACATGTGGATAAAAGCCCTTGTTTGCTCTGTAGATCTTTCGTTTACAACCTAACCACATTCCAGGCATGGTAAGTGCTGTATAGCGAGGGGATTGAGATGTGTGCTAGTTCCATGTTGCCATCAGACATATCTCTACTTGCACTAAATTCCAGGCATCTTAGGGGAACCAGAATTAAGCTAATGTGACATCAACATTTTAGGTACATAAACCACCTATGGTATCACTTCACAATGCATAAGACACTCATTTAAAATCACAGATATCCTAGTAGGGAACAATGAAGAAGAATTGTGGCTTATCTCTCAAAATGAACCAGTAGGCTAGATTTTGAGGCAATATTTACGTTTCACTGATGACATTTGGCAATTTGACTACTTAACACCCAAGCCACTGAAAATCAATTAAATAAAGCAGTCCAAACTGAAGTTTCTTACATGTTGACGGGTATATAGTACAGCATCTCTTGCTGTATGAACTTATGTGGCCCTTTTGACAAACGCCTAAAGCTGGTTCAGTTCGTTTCCGGATAGGAATATTGGCATTCACATTCCGTGGCCGGCTAGAGTAACGAAAGGGTGTCAACATTACACCGTCTATATCCTCAACCGGAATGTCACATGGCAGCATGGCCTTCACTGACATGCATGGTGATATATGTATTACTGTCCGAGAAAGAAAGAAAGAAAGAAATCTTGACTTCCCTCTCTCTTCCGCAGCTTGCCACCAGTCCATAGTATGATTACCCCAAGAGACCATATTGTCTTCAGTCAGACACTCTTTAGATCATACAGTGACATTTAATGTGTACTTCAAGACATTTGCTTTTGCTTATATCTGATGAAACTGAAATTCAGACAGGACTATGTTTTCTGAACATTAGTATTTAATGTTGTGGTTAAATATATTCAATGAGCCTGATATACAGAATCTATTTTGACTGATATTGAATATCCTTCTTTTTAAGTGTGGAGAAATGTACACTGACAAACGTTGCTACAAATGTTGACATGGCACCAAAACGTATTATTTACTTAATTGAAACGGGAGACAAGGCAGTACCATCTCAAACCCACCCCAACTACACTCACCGGCCAAAATAATGGGAGCGCCAGTTTTCCATAACACATGAAAGAGCTGTCACATGTTTGTTAAGCAAAACCTGCACCCCCTGTTCTTAATCTGATTATCTACGCGGTTTTGTGACTTTCAATTAATGTGCAACTTTTAGATTATGGCTCGGTTTTTTGATGAGCATGACAGTTAATCATAATTAACTGTTAATTATATGATCATAAAATGATAATAATTTATGAATCAAGTATACTCTCCAGCTATACTTTGGTCCCAGTGACTGGAGTTGTGCAGTGGACCTTCTACTCCATATGGATTCCAGTGAGAGCAAGAAGTGAAAAACGGAACTAAAAAAAAGATAGTAGAAATTGAGCATGAAATGTTTGTGACTCGTGTCATGTGCGAGTGTTGGATTATGGCCCAATTATTATCATCTTTTTTTTGTTGTTTAGTTGCTCACTCCACTTCCCCACTCCACTCCATACTGAGCAGAGGCACAACTCCACTCTTCAAGGACCAAAGACTCTCTGTATTAGCTGAAGATTGTACTAAATTATTACTGACATGATAATTGTCATACTCGTCAAAAAACTGAGCAGTTGCACATGAATTGAAAGTCACAAAACAGCGTAGATAACCAGATAAAGAACAGGGGGTGCAGGCTTAACAAACATGTAACAGCTCTTTTATGTGTTATGGAAAACTGGTGTTCCCATTATTTTGGCCGGTGAGTGTATATCATCACCTTTCAGAAAAGAGCTTTCTTTTCTTTTCTTTTGTATTGTATTTTTTAGATTACCAAGCTTTCAACAAAGGGACCTGGCTTTTTAAAGGATGACTTTTGATGACCTCACTATTAATGATGTGACATAATGTGATCAGGAAATGTTTCCCATAAGCCACAGAGAAACAAATCCATTCGCAGGAAGTGTATTTTAAGGCTGGTCCACCGTCCAAGGCGGTGGGGCCCATGACTCCCAGAATGGGGGTCTTGAAATGGGATGATGAGGGGGAGGCTAGGGCTTGAGACGGGGAGGGAGTAGGATGGCCCACAATGCCTTGTTCACTATAGTGACCGCAATGGCACTGAGTCGATATAGGTAATAAATTCAATGGGTTGTTTTGGCAGGAAAAAGGAAATTCAGACTGGAGTAGTGGTTTGTTTAAGGAGAACAGAGAGACAGTGTCTATTTTGTGTGTGTGTGTGTGAGTGTGAGAGGGAACGGGGAAGTTGGCGTTGCTGATGGGAGCCTGAGTGATGGGGCTTAGGAGGAATGATGGATGTTTGAGTAGTATGAAAGGTGTCATGTAGCGGGGGGAAGCTCAGTGGGTTTGGGGCCCAGTGTAAAATAGAAGGTGGTAGAGCGAGGAGTTAGCCTGGTAAGTTAAGTTGGCAAGCTGTCCTGTTTATCGGAGGGATGTGAGGCAGAGCGCAAAGTCTCAGCCAGGAAGGAATGAGCAGAGTCATCGGGCTTCTGTAACATGACGCTTCGTCTTGACTGCCTGTAGCAGCTGGGCAGCCACCATATCTGTGTGAGTGTGTGCTTGTCCTCATACGTGTGTAAATGCGTAATTGTGTATCCATGTATGTTTAATCAGTGGCTATACATTTCACTTTAATTGAATAGATATTACTGAAAGTGGTGATGTGACAAGGTGACAGCCAAAAATGTGATGCTATATGAATTTGAGTTCCTTTTGTGCCTATAAGGGATTTGTGCTTTTGGAGGGCATTTGTTATATTACTGGCACAAGTACCCTCAAATCCATTTCCTTCGAAGGAACAGGTCAAGTTTTAGCAAGATCATATTGTGTTTTGTCATTACAATACATTTTAAAGTGTAATGTTCAAATGAACATCTTCATCAAAGCAAAATAATTTCAAGATCAAGGCAACTAGGCCTCTGATCGTTGCCAACACACATGGAGACATAAACCATAAGCACAGATGCTACACACACACACACACACACTCAAAATGCTACCTTTCACACATGCTCCTGCGTTACAATCTTTATATCATGAGGACCCCAATGGAAATAAGTTTTAGTTAATGATTCATGTGTTTTTTTAAGTTGTCATAAATAAAATCAAAAAGTGACACTACAATGCACACAATGTTTAAAAGAACCAATTACTCATTCTTATCGAAGCTTTTTGTAATACCCGATTAATTCACTTTACAAGGTCTTTAATATGGCCTGCTCATATTGTTTGAAAAGAGTTTTGTGTGTCTCAGTTTGAAACACTGCCAAACTTTTACTGGATGTAAATGATATGTTGTGTACCATGATGTCATCTACTGTCGTAGAGATGCTTTGCTCAGTTGTATTTTTGTGTCACTTTTCTCCAACATCAGCTGTGAGCTCTCTGTTGTGTATATACGTTTGGTGACCTTATCACATCATAGAAACTTATGGAACTGTCATCGGTAATGTACTGTGTTCTCTGTATTCACTCATCCCGCTCTCCCCAGCTCCCTCTAGAGAGACCCCGGTGTGGTGGTATCCCTTCGCGATGCGAAGATGGCCCTGCTCCCTCCCAAAGGCACCGATGCGTTTCGCCGCTTCACCCCAAAATCGCTGGCGGAGATCGAGAGGCTCATGGAGGAAAGGAAAAGGGCCGCAGAAGTAGAAGGCCACGTGGAGGAAGGGCCAACAGCCCCGAACATTGATCTGGAGGCGGGCAAGAGTGTGCCCATGATCTTCGGAGACCCTCCACCAGAGCTATGCAACACACCTCTGGAGGACTTGGACCCCTTCTACAAAGCACAGAAAGTCAGTCCCAGCACACACAGGACCAGCTGATAGCAGTGAAAGGCCAGTGTTGAAACACACAGTGTTTAATGAGCTTGACTCCTATTCTATATTTACTGCCTTCCTTACATACCCTTGTAATATGGCAGGATGTATCACTTGACATATATTTACAACTGCAAACAATATCCCTCATGCAATGCATATGATTGCATAACTAGTATGCATGCTTTACAATTCAATCTTAGCGCATTATTTCAAGACTGACATCACTTATTTATTTATTTGTATGTTATTTTAGCAGTTGGAATATATTTGTGCAGCCATATGCAAAATGTCTCTTTGTGTTTTTCAGACATTCATTGTAATCACCAAAGGAAACACAATCTTCAGGTTCAATGCGGAAGCGGCTTGCTACATTCTGAGCCCTTTTAGTATTGTTAGGAGAGGAGCCATCAAAATTCTCATACATTCATATCCTTTGTGCTACAAGTTATTTAGTGTGTTTAGGTTTGAACCAAATGTAAAGTGCTGTGGGTGGTGAATGATGAATGAAAGATGAGGTTAGGGGACAGTAATTTTCCTTAACTCTGAATCAAATTATTTAGCATGTTCATCATGCTTACCATTCTATCGAATTGTGTATTCATGACGATGAGCAACCCACCAGCATGGAGTAAAACTGTTGAGTGAGTATATTACTGTGGTATTTTTGTTGTCCGTTATGTTTGTATTAAATTTACTACTACTTGTACTTGACGTTTTGTTCTTTCGAAATTTATGGTGCACAATTTCCCTCTAGGTATGTTTTTACTGGTATTTATACCTTCGAGGCAACAACCAAAGTGTTGTCTAGAGGTTTCTGTGTTGGATCTTTTACATTCCTTCGAGATCCATGGAATTGGCTGGATTTCATGGTGATCAGCATGGCGTAAGTATCTGAGCGCGCTTTTATCTAACAAAGTTATTTCATTTGATAACAGAAATATAATGTTCTAATGTTATTCCATATTAGCAACATATTGACATGAAAACAAAGCAAAATGTTTGGAACGCATAAATTGCTGCTGAATAGAAGTGATTGGTATATGCAGTTATCAAAAAGCTGTCTATTAATGAGTGCATCCCAGGCCCATTGAGCCCAGTCAGTCTTACCATTTGATTAAAAAAGTGGACCAATCTAAACATTTAAACATCTAAACATTGTTGAAACGTAATAATAATAATAATAATAATAATAATAATAATAATAATAATAATAAACTTTATTTGTATAGCACAATATCATACAAGGCATGAAACTCAATATGCTTCACAAAAAACACGGTTTTAATAAATGAGTTTAATTACTAAAATAGAAGGTAACATAAACTAAAACAATGATAAGACAATAGTAAAACAATAAAAACACCACAAAACTTCAAACTGGCTACCATAGAGTAGACTGTTTCTGCCTCTCGGACATGGCGTGGCAGGGAGTTCCAAAGCTTGGGCGCATAAAAACTAAAAGCTGCCTCACCACTTCACCCTAGGGATCACAGAAGAGAAGCAGCAGAGGCTCTGAGGGCCCTGCCAGGGACATACTCCGAGAGGCAGTCTCTTAAGTAGCCCCTTCAGTGCTTTAAAAACCAGTAAAAGTACCTTAAAATCAGCTCTAAAAGACACAGGTAGCCAGTGAAGGTTAAAAAGGACAGGGGTTATATGGTCTCTCTTTTTAGTCCTAGTCAGAACCCTTGCGGCTGCATTTTCTATGGTTTGTAATTTGTCCAATGATTTCTTTGGCATGCCAACAAATAAAACATTGCAGTAGTCAAGCCGACTGGTAATAAATGCATGGACCAGTTTCTCTGCATTTTTTAAAGATAGGAATGGACGGACTCTGGTAATGTTTCTTAAATGAAAGAATGCAGTTTTTCTAATGAAATTGATGTGTGATTCAAAACTCAGGTCAGAGTCCAGAATAACCCCTAGATTCCTTGTTTCAGATTTTTTCTCTAGCGCCATATGACTAAGTTTACTGCCTACTTTATCCCTCTGGGCTTTAGGACCAATCAAGAGATCGCCCAAGCCCGACATGTCACATGTTC
>OMLI01073602.1:8084-23513 GCA_900302605.1 Rondeletia loricata | reverse complement strand
CAAGGATGGAACCTTGTGGTTCACCATGAGGAATGATGAATGGGAATGGATCCAACTGATGGTGACAGGTTGGTGGAGATCCACCAAGGCTGAGCTGAAGCCCGGGAGTATGATGGTCCCGATATTCAGGGCCTAAGAGAACAGCTCGTTGGAGGGAATCTTTTTACTTTAGTGAACATGGCAAGCTGCAACGTTTTTCATAGGAAAGCAGGGTTACAGGGATTGAGCAGATCAGAGCATTTGTGTCAATACCAAATGTTGATGACTTGACGACTGCAAACCACAAACCAGGTTCTGGTGGACGTGGCTGTTCTCACCAAGTGACATAATACTAGGGGTGTAAATCTTTGACATCACAACTAATTTTCGATTAGTTAATAATTACATAGAATATAACACATTGTCATTATCTTGTATTCAGATATACTTCACACATACACACACACACACACACACACACGATAAACAAAAACAGCCAAGAAATAAACAGCAACAACACCAGTAACCCCATCAATACAACTGACAGTCCAGCTGACTAATCACATTCAAATACAGAAAGATAGAGAGAGAGGGAGAAAAATAAAGAGAGATTTCTACACTTTGAAACTTTCGAGCTTTTATTTTGAAGGCAAAAAACATGTTATTTACATTTCTGGGCTTTTATTTTGACGGCTAAACGCTTTAACCGGAACTCTTATTTTATGGTTACTTGAGGTAGCTTAACGAATGTAATCGAAGCAGATCAGCGTGGTGAGTTAAGTGTACAAACTTAACAAACTAATGACAATTCTATATTATCTATATTAGTCAAAGACTCTAGTATCTGCCAGTGTGTCAAACCAAGATGAAAATAAAACTGGATGAAATTAAACAGCTGTGTCATGTTGGCCTTCTGTGAGTTCTACAGCCACACATTAACTTCTCCGCTCTGTTTTATCTAGATAATTAGATTATAGAGCTTCGCGGCTCCCTGGCAATAAATGCTGGGCCAAACTGAGTCAAACCATGCCAGATTTCATGCACACACAAGAATTTTGCCTGTAACTATGGGCTGGACAGGAACTCTAGCAGATGGGGGATCAGGACTAATAATGGATTGTCTATCAGTTTTGAAAATAGCGTATTTTATTTTGGCCAAACTGCACACATTAAAATTGCGATTCTAACCGATTGTAACATTTTCAAATCGATGCAGTTGAATCTTCACCTTAGGATCGATGCATCATTGTTACACCCCTACATAATACACATCATTTTTTGGTTATTCATGCTTTGCGAAACTTTCTTTCTTTATTCTACTTCAACAAGCCATTTCCAAAACACTCTGAAGGGTCTACAGATATTTGGAGGATATTGCCGTCATCTGAAGATATGGGCTTTGAATGATCCATGAACTTTACTGTGGATGATGGGTGCTCATTTGTCGACAGCAGTAGCTTTAACACCCTCAGATAAGCCCTTAATCTTTCTTTTCATTGAGGAATAGATTATGCATCATTGTGTTTATAAATAGACATTAAATGGCAAGCTAAAGTCTGCAGAAATCTAGCTGTAGGTGCTGAATATTCAATCTATGCAACTTTTTCAGCCAATACAACCTACAATGTAACAATCCCAAAGTTGATGGAAATACTTCAGCAGATACTTTCTACTCTGACAAGTACATTGGGCAATTCCTAGAAACCGCTACCTCTAGGGCAGCAATGACAAGGCATGGCTAAAGAAAAGGCTTTGAGAACGGGCTTGTCTAAAAATCTAATTAAACAAGTAGAGGATTCCTTGTTTCTCTTTCCATGTTATCCCTGCCAGTCTCAGTTTTCGTTTCTCTCATTTTGACAAGGATCAATAAGTACTGCAACCATCTCCCAAAATACACTGACAAATGTCTTGTTGGTAATTTACAGCGCAGCCTGGAGGTAAATGGGTGATCGTTCTATCGTCGATGTCATCTGCAAACAGAGAATCATCATTCGGCGCGTTACTGGGGGAGGGTTTTGATTGACAGGTGAACCCAGCAGGGGTTTGTCCTGGGGGCTGGATCTTTAATGTTTTCTCAGAACCTAGAATGTTCTTTTTCTCAGGTGCGGAGAGGAAGGAGCAGGAGATGAAAAGCAAAGCGAAGGAGGAAAAGAAGTGTGCTCTGCATCTCTAAATCCCATTTCAACATTTTGAGTCATACCCTCATATCTGACTTGCGATTGTTCTCAGCTCTCTTAGATGAAGCTATGGTTTAGTTTGTCACACCTCTTGGAGGACCTGGAGCCTATTCAGTCTGGTTACCCAATTACTTTCTGTAAATGTACCAGAAGTAGAAGTTATAGTAACTTCTCATCTCTAAAATGAAACATCAGGCAATAATAGGAAGATAATTAATCATTTTCCTATCAAATACACCATTAAACTCCACAGATGATAACTTCAAGTGGCCTTTGTCCTTCCGAAATCCACAAGGAGACAGAGAGCCACTGTTCTAGCCAGTGCTGCAGGGTCAGACAAGACAACCGCACTTTCCTATTTTCTGCTTTTGCCTTTCCATGCTCCATCGGAGAGTGTGGCTCACATGGCAGAGTCCTGCGAGAGCTGCCATCCATCATCCTCTCCTCTTCTTTGACCGTGATCATCATCCTCCATGCCTCCTTTAGTCTGCTACCCCCCACGGGACACTCCACTTCCTCTCTCCCACCCTCTTCCATCACTCTCTCCCTTTGTTTCTCCGAGCCTGGTTCCTTCCTTTCATCTTGCTTCCTCAAACTTCTGTCGACTCACTTTTACATCTGTGCAGCATTCTCCGCTTTCTTATACATTCTCCTCTACTTTTTAGTCTTTTTTTCCTTATGTGGGAACTATCTTTCCACGGCTTTCATCACTCTCCTCTTCGATTCCCCGTCTCCTCTTTCATTTGGGTCTATCATCCCCACAGCCCAACACCCATATCCAGCTTTGGTGAAGATGGTATAGGCATAGCACTCAGTGTTTGCATGCATCCATGAGGGGGCTGGAGAGGTCAGGGGGGGATGGACAAGTAACTTAGGTTGGCATTACGCAGGTTTCACTGTTGCATCACTGATCAAACATTAACGGTGTTGGTTCAATTATTTTTTATAATACATATTCAAAACATGGTTATATTCACATCTGCCCTTGAATTGTAGAAAGAAAAAAGAGTTGTGGAACTTTCTTAATCCATAGTAAGTCAAAATACAAGAGTGTTTTAATCCAGTTAAAGCTACAAATATTACAAATGTAAACAAATCTTTCACAGCCTAAAACTACATGTAAACGTCCTTGTATCAAAAGCTCAGAGCAATAAATGTTAGTGAAAAAATAAGTCTTAAATCCAACAAATCACTTGGTAAACACAGCCAATAAAAGGGCTGGACTGCAATCAAAGATTTAGTATTTAAAGTTTAAACTTTATCCTTACGCTTTCAGAAATATCCATTCCGGGCACAACTCCAGCAAGTCTTTGTGCAATACATTTTATATATACCCATGTATTACTTTTCACCCTCACCCCTCCCTGAATCCATAACCTGCTGTGCACATACATGGCTTATGAATATGTAATGGTTAACAAGGAATTTTGTGGAGATATTTGCATTCACCACGACACTTAACACTTCAGATGATTTGATTAAATGTACACAGGAGGCTATTTTTAACGCTTTATTCCTTGTAGAATCAGCAGTGTGAATTTGTCTGGAGGTTGCCCCGAGCAACACCAAGTCAACAGAGACATGGCCTGTCAAGATGTCAGGTGCCTCCCCCTCTCAACTTTAAAACCCTATACCCATCTTACAAAAAATCATAACCTCAACAGGCTGGTCTGTTTCAGAGGTGTTGGTATCGACATTTATAAAGCGAACTGCTGTCGGCCCTCCAAATCTCTTCTGTTCATGCATCTTTTGCGCTTACAGTGTGTCCAAAAGTGCCCACCCTCATAGGTTTGAGAAGTATTTCCTCTATTTTTATTGTGTCTGGTGATAATTAGCATAAACTACAATCATTTTACTAGGCAACAGTAAACCACTGTTTCTCTGAGTTCATAAACCAGTGGAATATATTAACATAGTGACCATCTGTTAAGGTTTCAAGTTCAGCTTTTTTCTGACCTCTATATCGCCATACTCACATTCCCCAGTTTTTCTAAAAAAATAGTGCCTGTAGAGGTTGTTTCATAAAAATGCATGTCTGGCCCTGAACAAAACTCTGTCCTCCACATCTTTTACTTTTTAAATTTCCAGTCAGTCACTTCATCTTGCAAGCTGCATGTGATATTCTGATTCTAATTCTGATATCACACTTAACTGAGATCATGAACTCATCTATCCAGTTATTTTTTCCCAGTAATTTTTTTATTTTCTTTTATTTTTTACACAAAAAAAAAGAGATCCATTGAAAACATTTAAGTCACAATTACTTTCATACAAGATAATGTCTGGAGGGCTGCAAAGACAATTAATTTACTGCCTTGTTAATCAGCAAGCTATGGTCATTTGTTCATTGTATCTCATTTGACTTGTGAGATTCAGCCATGTGGTTTTCATTTCCTTCTTAAGTCCAGTGCTGCTGTTTTGGAATGACTGAGTAAAATGCTGTTTTACAATTTGCCTTAGTTTTACAAGTTGCCATATTATTTTATTGAAGCTGTGTTACTGTAGCCAATCAGATTCAGCATTTTGTCCTATTTTCTCATAAGCCTGAAATGGTTCACTGTCCACGGTGTGTATAATAAAATGCAAGTTGTTTCTACAGTAGATTGGAGTAGACTAGGCTCATTCATTGAATCAAGAGTGAGTGATTTAGCACTTTAGGCTAAATGCTGACACATGCACTGGACTGAAGTTGATATGTCAAACCTATGTGACCATTTTCTCACCAAATCCACAATCTGTGGCATCGACAGGTGTAGCCATCTGGGTGCGCACCTTGCAACAGTGAATTACTGGCTGCACTATTTCTTAGCCCATGAGTGTTGTTCTCTTTTCAGCTGTCAGAAACTTAAGATTCACTGAGAGACTTAGGTTTGGTGTTTCAGTATGTGTACTTAGTTCTACCTCACAGCACTTGAGACAGAATAGGCTGCAGCAGTTGCGATATATACAGTGCAGTGTATATACTCTCCACGATTTGCTGCTTCTATGACAGCTACCACTGTTAAAATGTTATGGATGATTGTCAGTGTCTTTTGTATGAAGTTAGGTAAAGAGAACACACACACACTGCGAGGTACAGACCTGTGGTTCATCTAACTGAAAGAAATCTGTTGTACAACTCCTCTCTGTTTTTGCTTCGTGCTTGAATCACCAAACGTTTTCGGCTACATGGCCTTCATCACCACCCTGATGATCTTGTCGTTTTTCTTTTACATGCCAATGCTAATGAGTATAACATTTATTGCAATCACACATTTTGTGTATTACTTGAAATACAAAAAGCTACTTGTATATGTCTCTTGTAATGACATTGAATCACTTGCTCAATTATGTCAGTAAGTATCACTAAGTTTAGATATACAACTGATTTACAGCTCTTATTATAGCTTAGTTTATAGTAAAGACATATTTGTCTCATTTATATTTGTATATACTTTTCACATATATCTACCAGGGTTGGGCGATATGCAGATACCACATTATGCTTGCTATGTATTAACTGTTGTGTATGACAGCACCGGCACTTCATCTTGCAAGCTGCATGTGTTATTCTGATTCTAATTCTGATATCACACTTAACTGAGATCATGATCTCATCTATCCAGTTATTTTCCCCCAGTTATTTTTTTTTTTTTTACAAAAAAAGAGATCCATTGAATGCACTAACATTTAAGTAGGAAATTAGGAATACAAGATAAAGGATGGAAATACAAAGCTTTTCCATTGTTGCTTCCAGAGTTGTACAAAACAACTTGTGTACATGTGCATGGCTTCTGGGTGGGTACTCTGTACGACAGGGAATGTACTGATCCAATTTTCACACAGCTAAAGCTGGACAAAGCTAACATGCTTATGTTTTTGGCCAGAAACCTAGAGGCATAATAGCCTCTGTTAGACTCTTTCATTTGTGTGTTTTTTTGTGCTGGAGCCCCGTTATATTTAGGCATGTTTAGATTTGCCTAGCCTTTTTTCCACCACACCTTAAAAAAGCCAATTCCATTATTTCTGTGTGATGTCAGTGACCTTGATTTATCCCAGCTTGTTTTGTACAATGTAACAATGTAATGCCTTGTTTACTTGCCTCAGCCAACCTGCTACCACTCATTTACAGCTGGTCCAAAATGCAGCTGCGAGGTTATGGACGAAGACGTCTCATATCAGTCCCATGTTCTTTTATATTGTGTTCTTTTAACAAATTATTGTTGCTCTTTTACTTTGTCTATCCTATTATTTTCTTAAATTTCTGTCGCTCTTTTTGTGAAGCACTTTATAACCCTTGGTTTCAAAAGGTGCTATATAAATAAAGTCTTACTTACTTACTTTTGTTTTTTTAATCTATTTCTCTTCACATTATGAATCAATCAAGAGTTAGGCTGTAGGAACCAACAGAAGTGTGTTAAAGCTACATTATTTAACTTTTTCATAATAAAATCTTGCCTTATTTTCAATCAAAGTATGTGTTTGGGCTCAACAAGTGAAAACCCATCCATCAACGCTGCATGAGACCCTCTAGTTTGCCCCATTCCATCCCCTGTGGTCGGTCACCAGTGGCGGGAGATGTAGACCTCTCAAGCGTGACATCATTTTTCGGTCCAAATAAGGGATTCCGGATCCCGCCCCCTTTCAATCTAATGTGAAAATGAATGAATATAGGAGTAAAATGCCTTTAACTACATCTAACGCTAACACTATTAGGAGATCCTGGAGCAGCTAGTGAGACGGTGTTTTTCCTCCTTCACCAACACAACACCAAATGATGGAATAAATTGAAAATAGACTGGGTGCTCTTTATAGAGGATACGTATACTTATAATATATGCAGGTGCTCTTAGAACAAGGGAAGAGACTGGTTAATAAAAGAAATGGTCCAAAAGACTATGGTGTTCTAGGCACTACAGAGGTAAAGAGGAGGGCTGAAGGTGGTGTTAAAGCATTAAAAAGCTTGTATTCTCATGGCTTACCAACAAGTACATAGAAGAGTCACATCAAAAGAGCATATCGTTTGTTTTATGTGGATTGTGTTACATATTTATGGATTGTGTTCTGTGAGTGTGTATGTTCATTGTCTATTTGTGGAACTGTGGAACTTAAAGCTGCTGTAGGTACGTTCGGGAGGAAAGAGATCAAATCTCCGGAAACTCAAACCAACACAAGGAATGACCCACTCCTCCTAGTGAGTGAGAGGAGGAGTGATTGACAGGACAGAATCATGCCTTCTGCCTCAGACTTCTCCTCATTGGTCAGATGGGTTTCCACACATTTCACTTTGAAATGAGAATAGCAGAGGAATGGGGCTAACACTGTCTCTGACATTATCACGCTCATCTTTGACCACCAAACGTGGCGATCAAATTTTATGACTTCTAAATAAATGTTAATCCGTAAAAGTTACCTACTGCAGCTTTAGGTCCCCAAATTTTCTCCATAAAAAACTATCATGGTGGAAATGAAAACCCATATGTGCAATGAATTTGTCTTGAGCCAAAGAAAAAGTCAGTTATTGGCCAAAATGTCAAGGTCCTTGTTATATTGCCACCATCTGGCCGATCGGTGTCATTTTTGTTGCCTGAGTAGTGGGGGAGATTTGAAACCTATCCACAAAATTTGATTGCTCTAGGACTTACGGTCTCTGAGGTACAGATCGTTTTAAGGCAGAAAAAGAAGAAGAAGAAGAATCCTAACAAAAACAATAGGGTTTCAGCCCTACGGGCTTGAACTCCTAATAACAACATAAGATATAAGAGTCAGGCAGGATGCCACCAGTTGTCCAACCATACACCGCAGCCAGGTGCTGCTACCTACTCTCAGGAGACGATATAGCAGGAATTTGGCATCTAAAATGATAAAAGCATTGCATTACAGTATAAAATATTTATGCAAACAAAATATGGAGACAATATAATGCTATAAAAAAAAAAAAGATCTCACCCAACCCTAATCTCTACTAGATAAACACACACACATAAGCATGTCTGCCAGAGTGCAGGCTTGCCTCCAGTGGAGCATCTCTGGAGCAGCTAGGGGTGAAGTGCTTTATCTAAGGCACTCTAGCAGTGATTGTGGGCTCCAGAGATAGTAATAGTAATTACAGCCACCCCTCTAGGTGCCAGCTCACATTTGGAGTGTGTCCTTTTGGTGACGAGGATCGAACCAGGAACTTTTTGTTTAGTGTCTACCTTTAGGCTACCCTGCCTCCCCTGTAATGAGGCAAGCCAAGGATATTACCACTTGCCCAAACTGTTTATTCAAGCAACAATGTCTTTAATTGTGGCTTAGATAACTATCATTCATCAATAGGCAATTAACAATAAGCAATCAGGTGGTAGCAGCCGGGCAAAATAACACCACCAAATCCCAAACGCAAACCAATTGAATTGGACACAAATCAGAAATAGAGAAATTCAGCCCAGGGAAAGTCAAATATTTCAACAGGAGGAAAAACAAGCTAGATGTGTTGTCGGGTGAGTCACAGTCCCTGTCTGGGTCTGCAGAGCCAGGGACTGGTTATCTCGGAGAGGGACTGAAACTATCTGAAAGTGACCCTGTGGCTGGGAGAGAGAAATATATTGGCTGCTCAGGAAGGAGCTGACTTCAGACAGAGAGCGTAAAAGAGCTGTCAGCTGAGGGAATGGAGGCCTGATTACTCCTATATACCCACACCTGAGCCCAGTATATACCGTGTAATGCGGATGGATGCATGAATGCTACAACCACACACGTGTACGTGCACAGTGTGTGCACACACACGAAGACTCAAAGTCTCATCTCCCCATGGCAACCCAGATTTGTGCTTGTTCGCGCACACACACACACACACACACACACACACACACACACACACACACACACACACAGGCAAAAGTAACTCCATTCCCATGTTGAGATCTAAAAAGCCCATTCCTGCCTACACACTACCATACCTCTTCCTCATATGAAACATCTCAAGAAAATAAGAGACGCTTGCCGTTCTTCTCAGAACATTGCTTATATTTTAACACTATTTCAAGCATATCTACTGTATTCATGCAAGACCAGTACTTAATAGAACTAGAGGAATACATTTGAGGATAGAATATTCGGGATTGTCCATGATTGGATCATGTTTTCAGGTCCAATGATCAACAGAATATAATGTGGTTTGAGAATGATGAGAAGAACACTTGAAAGACAGATATTTCTCAATTTGAAAATCCAGACATTTGATTCAAAGTGGGGCTGAAGTCTGCAGTCTATCAACATTTATATTTTTTTCAGCAAAGTTAGAGTTGGCCAGCAAGAAATCTTCAATCTATGATAAAAAAAAGTGCCCTGGTTTAACTGAGCTAAAGAAACAAACTGTGGAATAAACGTACTCCATAGATGTCAGTCAAGCAGCGCCTATACTCTTCACACAGTTCAGTTTTCACAAAGTGAGGGAGGTACCACAAGCCTTTCCGGGTGTATGTAATTGAGGAGGACAAGAGGAACTGGGGATGACAGACGTCAAGGATCTTTGAGACTCCGAAATAAGACAACGAAATGCACACCCAACACATTAGGAAAAGTTTGCTACTTTGAGTCAGGATGTAGTAAAAGTAGTGGAAAGGATATTTTGACTGAGATTTAAAACTTTTTAAAAACATACATGCTCAACAAATCTTCCCTGGATAAACAGATGTTAAAAATGTAAAAGTAGTAATTTATAGCAAAACTGAAGCATAATACATGACCTGAATCCAGATATACCCAGAACTAGCTTATATACACACACACAGATACAATGTGTACATGCTTAAAGCGATTTCAGTTCAGTTCACTGCCCAGGAGCCATTATGGAGCAGCAATCCGTCACATACATTGGAGGCAATAGAATACAAATAACATGTACAACTAAAACCTAAAATCTGTGCTGTAGCATCCCATGTCCCATTCAACACCTCAGTGCTTCTAGGTAAGGTTTATGTTTCCCCCTCTGAATTCTGGTTTGTGTTATGGCTTTAGGATGAATGGTTGCAAAGTTATCTTGCCGAATAGACACAGAGAAATATACACACAAACATACCAGAAATAACATATTAGATTCAAAAACTCGTTTCACCAATCTGTCACAACAACCAGTTGCAAGCTTGTTGTGCATCTTACAATGGTCATGTTAGTGACATAACAGCATGTGATGATATTGTACTGATTTTATAGGACTGAACAATCATAATTATGTTGATATACTCTATATTCATCATAAACGATTGCATCATAACTTACATTGCACTATTAAGCTTTTGAGTGTGTCTCCAGCCGGAATGTATCTCTGATATTGTGTCTGCCCATCTGGAATGTTGTTGACAGTCTTACTCCAAGCACTAACCTTAAGCCTAGAAACCTGGTATGTTGTTAGGAATCTTGATGGAAAAACAACGGAAAGAACATTTAGAACATTCTCGAAGCTGACGTAAGATACAATTGTGGTATTCAAAACAATAAGAGTGACGGTCAGAAATATGACTACCAGGATAGCTGGACCAATGGGAATATGGCGAAAGGGAGAGGCTGGAGGCCGTCTTGAAGGAACTGTTTCTAGCATGAAAGAATATATAAGGATATGTAACTGTGTAAGACTTCGGTTGCTCTGCAGACTAACACGGCTTTTGTTATTCGTAATAAAAGTCTTTTATTTTGAAGAATCCTGCCTCCGTGTCGTTGAATTCCACAACAGTATTAAATAGGAACGTTAATTCCTTCAGTGTTTTGTTGATTTAAAGACTTTCTTTGCAGTATGTTCCTGTTGAAACACTGTGGCCATGTTACTCACTGTGTTACTGGCTTTGATTACATAGTGATTTATTTGATTTACCATCTGAGCTTTGATACATATTTAATGTTTGTATACACTACAGTAGAACAGAGTTGTATTTTGAGTTAGGATGGGTTAAGAAAGTACCAAATATTATTTTCTATCTACCAGTCAAACTCAACAACATATATGAATATACCCAAAAATGTGTTGCTCAAATACATTAGGGATTGTAACTTCAATAGACACCCACTCCTTATAATATTTGTTTTTTATTTTATTGCTCATGCATTTAATGAACTCCATTTCAAAATGAGATACAAAAGGGTGGATATCTCATTTTACAAATGGGTAACTTACAAAATGATTACTTATAGTTGACTATTGTTTACTATTCATCAGTCCTAATGGATGTTCTCTGATCTCTGTGATTGGCTCATTTTACAGCCACACAGTTACAGAGACGATGAGCTGAGAGTTTGGCGGTGAGCCCGTCTCCAAACCAAAACCAAGCACTTGTTCCTCACCCTACTTTTATGGAAGCGGTACTTACTTTGTAGACAGTATGCAGAATAATGTTATGCCAGGCAGTGGCTGAAAACTAAGGGGATATAAAAACGAACAAAAAAGCTTAGATGGAGTCTTCAGGGGGAAAGACTCAGACAAAGTGCTGAGCTGGGTTTTTTCCTCTCATTCTCTGAAGCAAATTGCGAGGTATAATCCTCACAGCATCGTCTGTGCCTCAAACAACCCTGTGCGTGTGTGTGTGTGTGTGTGTGTGTGTGTGTGTGTGTCAGTGTTAATTTCCTTCTGAAATGTGGCTCATGGATGCCTTTTTAATGGAGATTTTTGTTGACTGGCAATTTTGTTCAGTCAATAACACTGAAAGTAAGAAGGTGTCAATGCCATTGATGAGGAATGTGTCAGTGACATTTATGTCACTTTGTGAGAAGTTGTCAATAATGGTCATTTTGTGCTTCGTAAAGAATTGACAACAAAGACACCAAAACTAACGTAATTTTAAAAGTTTTGAAAAGTACATCTACCTGGGGATGTGTCAACTGGTAGAGGCAATTTAACACTGCTCTCTGAGTGACATTTTATTAAGACACTAGGGACAAACAAAAGATGGCCACCTTTCAAAAACACTTTCATGTGCTTGCACTGGATTTATTGCTCAGTAACAAGCTCATTTTTTGCCCTTTGCAATGTTTCACTTACCAGCTTGCAACTTTCAGACGCTTTTATAGCAGCTGCACTAGGTTTATCTCTAGGGGGCATCCCATTGTACTAGCAACAGTATTCTTTGAAGCCTCGCTTCACCACCCACAGCTTCTCATTAACATACAGACACTCTCTCAGAGTCTGCCAAACATACACACACACTCACGCACACACACACATACAGACAGAGAGACAAACTAATATCATTAAACGTAACATACTCATGGGTAAGTGTATGTGATAGTATAAATCATAAGCAGACAACTTGCACACAAGCTATATGAAAACACGTATGTTCCCCACCAGCTCTGCACACACACGTACACACCTCCCCTTGTCCTACCACTATCCCCGATGCTGTTCACAATTCCCTTGGTGTTTACGCCTCTTGAACCCAATTATGCCTCACTAGCAAATTAGCCACCATTAGCGGGGTACCAGCATGCATCAGCAGGGGAGAGGCCTTTAGCTCTTCCTCTAGCCTGGTTTCCTGTTCGCCAAAGTACCGACGAGCATACAGTAGCTGCTAATGCACCACACAGACAATTATCTCACCTCTCCGCAGCATCTCAAAGAGTGTGAAGCCCAAGACTCCGTCTCTCTCGCCACTCTCTAGCGTTAGCCGCAAGCCTAATCTGGAGCCATTAGAGGCCTTAGAAATAAACCATTTGAGGTCTGTAAACATTTGGACTCTGTTAGCTTGATTTAGCGATATGCCACGCTGCTCAAATGCATGAATATTGAATGTATATACGGTATGTAGAGTGATGGGTATAGTCTGTTGTCCTTACACTGTCCATTAGCACAGAATGTGAGATCATGTTGTTCTCGCTCTGATTCAGCGCCGTCTCAAGGGGTGGGCGGGGCCTGGCGCGAGTAAACCCATGCGGGGCCCAGCTGTTAGCTATCATAGCCAAACCCAATGTTTTGTTATTTTGTTGGTCACAGTAACTCTATTACAGAACAGCCTCAGAATTCTGTCTCATATCAATGTTTCGATCACAAAATCCATTTTTTTGTCTTTCAGTGAACAACACATGAACACTAGGCCTACAGAAATACAGAAATAAGACAATGAATAGCCTCGTGATTTGCATAAAAAGCTCATGTCTACTTTGCATAGCAGGCCTAAACAGCCAGTGGAACAACTCGGCAGCACAGACACATAATGGTTCGTTTTAGTCGGATGACAATAATAGCTGAGCTAAAGTTTTACAGACTCAGACAAGATCACACACAAACCAGCCATAGCCAACCGATTGAAGAATTAATATGCCATTACTCTGCCCATTGAATTAAAATATTGTAATAATCAATAACTCACCATTTGCTGAATCTACAGTGTGATTTTTCTGGCCTTCCTTGCAGCAAACTCAGCAATTAAATCCATATAGTCAAGTGTTGATGCAACGTCCTTCTCGATAGAGAGCATTGCGAGTCCACATAGCCTCTCCTGAGACATAGTTGTCCGCAGATAAGTCTATACATTTTTGTTTAGAAAAGCTTAGTTCTCCTGAAGCCACTGTCACTGGGATAGTCAATCAAATCAGATATGCGACTTCAGTGTTTGGGAATGAGCCCTCAGTTGACTTCAGAAATTGAAGGGCTTGAAGTGCAGTGTTTGTTCCCTGGGGGATCATCTCTCGCAGTACTCAGAACTCTGAGAACAGGTCAGGGCCTTTAATGTCCTGAGATTCTCCATCAGACAAAGTGTTGCTCAGGTCCATACATCGCCTTTTCAAATCATTTTCCGTCATATCTCCCAATTTGGTGACATCAAATAAAAACCCAAACTTAGCTGCAAAACCCTGCATTTGCTCAAGTCTCGAGGTTAGTGACATGAGGGCTTTATCCAGGATTAAAAGAAAATAGTCTGTTTCAAAAATCTTCTCAGGGGAAATCTCAATGCCTATTCTTTCGTTTCACGTGCTGTTCTTAGAATTTTGGCTCAACATCCAATTCAGATGCAATCTCGCTTGCAGTTACTTTAGCAGTTGCAAATCCTGTTTCTCTGTATTTTTGCAAGAAGTCAAGTAGTCCTTTAATAAGTGAGAGGGCGACATCAAGCTGCATGTCTTTAGATTGTAGATTCTTACTGACAGAGTTCACGGCAAATAATATGTCATACCAAATAACCATTGTGAAAATGAACCCAAAGTTTTGTAATTCGTAGTCATCACAACTATCAGCTACTTCAATCAATGCGTCCCTTATGCTGCTCATCTGATAGCGGACTGCTTTAACGCTCTCTATCTGACATTCCCATCGTGTGTCGGATAGCGGTTTTGGGGTGAGAGAAGGAGCGCTCGCCTTTAGTATCTGCCATCGTTTTGTTGAAGCTGCAAATATGGTGTAAATTCGTTGAACCATCCCAAAAAATGTCATGGCTTTAGGACAACACTTTGCCATATCTCCCAATACCAAATTAAGATTGTGACATCCACAAGGCATGAAAAAAGCACAGGGGTTTAGTCGAAGGATGCGTGCTTGAACCCCCTGGCTATGTCCCTTCATAGTCACCTATATTGAGGCCGACACCCTCCAGCGCAGCTAGGAGAGAATCTGATAGTCCTTGTCCAGTTTGGTCATTAGTCGCTATAAAGTCTATGAAATGCTCCTTAACGCTTACTACTTGGGATGTCATATTTACAAAATGAAGCACAAGAGACATCTGTTCTTGGTGACTCATGTCGGGCGTACAGTCAAGGATTACAGAGAAATATTTTGCAGTTTTGGCATCATTAAGAATTGACTTTTTTTACATTAGATGCCATCATCGAAATTATTTAATTTTGAATAGAAGGCCCCAAATAATGGTCATGGACTTCTTTGTTTTTGATGCGCCTAACATGGTCTTGCATCATGGGATAACATTTTGCAATAATTTCAATTAACCCCAAAAAGTTACCATTGTTGGGTTCATAAAGTTTAGCATTTATCCCACGAAATGCCAAATACTGCATGGAGGCTAGAATTTGTGTCAGTACTGCCTGCCAATGTGCCCTCTCCCTGCCTATTTCACGTTGTGCCAACTGGTCAATTGTTTTATTTCCACATAGTCGTGTTTTTGCCTCGAGCCATTGTTTCACATTTATAATGTGATCATTGGCTGACTCGTGAAGTTGCAGTTTTTGAGCTAAATGTTTCTAGTTATTACTGCCACCTTTTGCTAATTTAGTTGCTGTTTTTGAGCCATACAGTTTGCAGCAGAAACAAAATACTGCATCAGATTTCTTTGAGTACACCAGCCAATTTCTTTCTTTCATCTCTCCATTTGGC